>JAZAYU010000178.1:536885-734522 GCA_038501625.1 Corbicula japonica | reverse complement strand
GACCACAAATGCAAACGCCGATTTACTGTTTTGACAAATACCAACCCGAAACAAGGTAATATTTTGCTGATATCTTTTTTTCTACTGCAAGCACAAATTTACGACCTAGACCAAAGTACCCGGCATAAAATAAGCTTTTATTTCATGTAGGTAGTAATTGCAAGACTTTTATGGTTTTTTAGAACACTTCGACACAAATTTGTTTTTCACAAAGCAAACGCCGGTTGGTTTTACTTTTTTAGCGATGCTTTTCACTGGAAACGTATACAGACGAAAATAATACAAGCTATATCCTTTTTAAAACCTTTCAATGTATTTTCTTATGTGTGGTTCCATTACAAAGGTCATTATTGGCATAACTTAAGCTTATTCCCGGAATTGGTGATTTTGCAAACGTCGGTTGACCATCTGAAATATGCAAACGTCGGTTGGACATTTGGAATCACTACAAACGGCGGTTGATGTTTTAGTCAATTTTATACATAGTTATCAGTTTTCGCAAATAAGAAAAACTGTTGTGCTTCCTTTTTCAGAACATGACGTTTGTTTGTGAAACGTGTGGGAAGGAGCTAAGAAGCAAATGGGGATTGACGTTACATGAGAGAAGGCATGCAGGCCTTTGCCGGTATTATTGTTGTCAGAAAGCATTTCTGACCAAAGATGCTTTGACCAGGCATAGGTACTTTATTAAATTTAAGTGACTATATCTAGCCATCGTCCCTGTTTGAAATATTACTATAAACGTCCTTATTACTGTATTAGGTTATACATGAAAATAATCGTACCTATTCACAATACACCGGTGTCGTCATTATGCATAATATTGCTGGGTAAATATCCATGCACTGAGAGGAGCACCATCGGTAATGCACAATCGCAACTATTAAGTCATGTGTTATTATGTCGCTATTTAAAGCTGCCTCTTCACAAAAGTCGCTAAAATAAAGAGATCTTACTTTTAACGTGTAGTGAAAAATAAACTATTATCTGTTCATTTTGCGGTCTTTTAAATGACTATACATAAAAGAATAATTGGGTTTCGTCGCGTTTTTCAAACTCGTTAGGTGAAACAGTGAGGAAATCCCAAGATAAAAATAACGGGAATTCCGATTCACGCGCCCCTGGTGTGTCAGCTACATCTACCAAAACGCGCATGTCTCGCTATTTTTAAATCACGTGATGATAGAGTCGGTCATACAATTTATAGCGTTACGAACGGTATAGAAAACTACTTCAAATTTGTTTTTAAATTCCTTATTTGGTAACGATACCATGCTTGTAGTGAATCGGTGCTATTTTGTCAATGATTTTTATAAATTGGTTACAGTTTTTTTTATTAGAAAACGTTTTATTTTCTTTTTGTGTTTTCGGCTATCTGTGAACAGGCATCTTTAACGACATACTAACATTTTAAAGACCTCGCATTAACATCGACTTTCTGATGTTATGAATTTAAAAGTTTTATTCATACTTGTGTATTTGTATTACAGATGTACTGAACACGGAGACAAGAGAGAATACAAGTGCAATTTTTTTTTAACTTTTTAAATTCATGTACAATTTGATTCAGCTCACTGTCCGCTCTATTTGGGTCTGCTTCAGAGCCCGTAGAATTTTCAAATCATTCACTTTTACTTTGCTCAATTATACTTTCATTAGTTACACTTTCATTTAGAGCTATATTGTTCAAATGATTGTCAAGTTGTGAACTGATTTCGTGAAACCAGTCACTTTCGTGTTGGTCGTCACTTTCAAAAAGAACTCGTTGAGGAAGGCGTTTTGCTATATAAAGTGGCGACCCTAACGATGAATGAAGTGGTGAAAGTTTACGTTTCCCACTATTTGATTTTGGTGTTGGCTTTGGGGTGATTCTTTGTTTGAAGCGTTTATATAAAGGTGAACGGTAAGACTGCAAATGGCGATTTTCTTGGTGAAAATTTACGCTTTTTCATAGATGATGGCTTGGGTGAAAAAACTTCATCGTAGTGAAAACGTTTAACTGGGTAAGGTTTGTGCTTGCGATTTTGGCGATGCAACGCAAGGTAAGACTTCCTCCTTGCCATCTGAAAATAAAAATAAACTAAATGTAGGTAAGCAGTTCAATAGAAGAACAAGCGTTTACAAAAACATCAACCGGCGCTTGAATTTAATTCCAAATGTCCAACCGACGTTTGCATATTTCAGATGGTCAACCGACGTTTGCAAAATCACCAATGCCGGGAATAAGCTTAAGTTATGCCAATAATGACCTTTGTAATGGAACCACACATAAGTAAATACATTGAAAGGCTTTAAAAAGGACATAGCTTGTATTATTTTGCGTCTGTATACGTTTCCAGCGAAAATCATCGCTAAAAAAAGTAAAACCAACCGGCGTTTGCTTTGTGAAAAACAAATTTGTGTCGAAGTGTTCTAAAAAACCATAAAAGTCTTGCAATTACTACCTACATAAAATAAAAGCTTATTTTACGCCGGGTACTTTGGTCTAGGTCATAAATTTGTGTTTGCAGTAGAAAAAAAGATATCAGCAAAATATTACCTTGTTTCGGGTTGGTATTTTTCAAAACAGTAAATCGGCGTTTGCATTTGTGGTCACGTGACCAAACTTGTTCATCCACGGTGGTTAAATATTGTAACCAACTTATAGGGGTTATATAAAGACTTTACCATGGGACAAGCGTCAATGTTTGCTTTCAGGCGATGTCTTTTTTGAGGATTGATATTTACAAATTGCAATGTCAACCGGTAAGTCATTTCCTTGTTCTAAAATTTTTTATAAGCTTCTTTAATCGTAGCCAAGACGCCTGGGTAGCCGCGATGTACCTATTTTTGCAAGTTTCTATTTATTTCTTGACCTTGTAAGTTAATATTTCAGATGTATTTCAAGCATTAAAAATATAATGTTAAATAAGATGATTTTATGGACTATAGTTTTCCATCAACAGAAGAATACCAGAGGTTTTCCAGCAAGATCTTGACGGAATCTCAGCTGAGGTCACTAGACTTCCCGAGACCGGATCTGAATGGTAATGTTGGCGATGCCAAACTGTACAGCGATCATTTTGGATTTCAAGAAGGTATTTTTGTGTTTTTGTCAAAATTTTCCTCAGAGAGAGAGAGAGAGAGAGAGAGAGAGAGAGAGAGAACTGGTAAAACCGTAATTGTGTGGACATTTTCACAATTTTTTACCGGACTCTTGGGGACCTATCGTAATTCTAAGGACATTGTGTGGGTCCCCACTGGTACGGTACTGCATTAAAATCCTTACGTCATGGTGAGGTCATAAAATGTATTAATAGCTATGTCCCCTCAAAAATGTGAGTAATGAAAACTTGATCTGACCCCATATATCATATAGGAAATCGAGAGAGGTGTCCCCAGAATGCGAGAGAGTTCTAAGATACCGTAACTGCGGGGACTCAAAAACCATAGAGAGAGAGAGAGAGAGAGAGAGAGAGAGAGAGAGAGAGAGAGAGAGAGAGAGAGAGAGAGAGAGAGAGTGGATCGCGATCACTTTTTTATTAATTTGGTCTAAATGTACACAGACAAAGATAATTAAACAAATATTTATGATACAGAACGTTTTTGTTCTCAAAACATATTTACTAAACACGTTTCTAATTTTCATTTATGAATGGTTATATAAGATACTCGAGCGCATCTTTCTATTGAGTTCGTGCTTTATCATCAAACTAACACAGATATCTCTTGAAAAAAAAAACAACTTTTCACTCTGATGTAGTTTATTAAAATAATCCCCAATAATAAATATTGAAACAAATATTTTGTTCGATTAAAAAATACGCACTTGGCATGATTTTGGCCAACATATAGTTTTAATAGAACTTACTGCCGCTATTACAATGTTATCTACTGCACATTATATTTCATTTATTTACGCGCGATTAGTTAAAACATATTAATCTTTCATTTAGGGCAACAACTACAAATCGTGAACAATGATACTTTTGAACCCATGATCCCTTCATTAACAAAACGCATTACGTTATATATTTACCCGATAGTAATGAACTTACATGTACTAGCTTCTAACTTCTACAACAAATTTTAAAGATCCAGTTATATTTCAGGTCGGTGTAAAAGATGCGATAAGCCGTTTGACATGACCTTCGCCAGGAGGACCCAGTGCTACTTCCATACAGGGAGAGCGTTACGATATGGTAGATGTAACATATTTAATAATCAGTCACTCACGTGATCTAACCAGCCGTGCGCTTGATAGCCACTTCAGCCACACACACGATAACTACTCACCAGGCGATAACCAGTCTCACACACGATAAGAATTCAGCTCAGAATTCCCACTTTTCGTTTCAATTTTCACGAAGCTGTTAACGATTTTGAATGCCCGTTGTTGTTGAAAACACAGCAGAATAAAAGTTGATACGGTTTATGTTATAGGATATAAATAAATGGTTGTATATATCATATAAACCTTAGGCCTTCGTCATAGATATTACTTGTACTCTTTATGTATATTTTAGATGGAAGGCAACACCCGTATAGTTGCTGCGGAAGGAAACTTGGATCAAATGGCTGCATGACAGCTCCGGTAACAAGAAACTATTGTTAGGCCAGAGAAAATAAGGTTTTCATTTCCACCTGCCCCTGTCTTAACCGTCTGTCTCGATCAAAGACATTAGTCATCTGATTAAAGTTTGGTGTCTCTGATGTTATTGGTTTTCACGTGCATTTGGACGAAATACACGGTTTGCTTTAAGTATTGCAAGAAACAAATGCGATGAGATAAGTTGTATTTATGTTCGAAGTTAATGTTCTAACCACTCAGATATAAAGCTCAAAACTAAAAATAAAACATATTTGCCACCAGGCCGCCCTCCTTCTAAACTGCGGAAGAAAATCTAAAAACTATAACCACTTTCTTTAGCCTTAATTGTTTAGCTGCTGTCCCAGAGGTCTAATGCGCAGGGTGGAATGCAAGATTTGGGACATTCTTTGGATAGTTACACGATAATTTCCAACATTTTGGCTAAATGCCTATGAAATATTGCTGCGTGAAAAGAGGGTTCAAGCAACCCCACTGAACCACCTCTGGATCCACACCTGATCCGTTATTATGATTATGATTATTATGGAACGCATAACAGGCTCATGATTGCATAAACAACTAAGAAAAAGCTACTTAACTCAAATTGTCTGTCCCAGAGCGGAGCGGTATTGTCATAAATTACAAGGTGAAGAAAGATCTTTTGCAAGACCCAGTATCATATGTTTGAATCAATTTGTGAAAACTTTAGAGTCACGTACACAAGGGAAATCTGTACCTGGACATGAAAGGTTACGAGAAGACGGAGACCAGAGACCCACCAGTGGACGGGAACCATGGAGTCTATGCTCTAGACACAGAATCTGTAAGTGCTAAATAGTATCGTTAACCAGGTCCCAAGGTTATAAAACTGAGAATGGAAACCAGTCTCAAATCTCAAGCATCTGATTGGCTGAAATGTTTCAAATCTCTGTTTTATAACCTTCAGCCCAGCAATTCGTATTAAGAAAACTAACGTTTACTTTCGACATCTGTTATTTAAATAATAAAATGTAAAATTAAAGTGTATGGGGTTAACGATATGAATGTTTCTGTGTATCAGGTACATACGAAGAAGGGGCTGGAGGTGTGTAAGGTTTCTGTGATTGATACCAAACTGAATGTGGTATATGATCAGTTCTGTCAACCGACATCAGAAATAATTGATTACAATACCAGGTAAGTAAGACTTAAATTAAAATGAAATCCTCATAAAGAGAGAAACATTTTCTACTGTCTCATGTCACTTATATAATAATCGCCAATTACTCCAAGAAAAGCAACTCTTGCAGGTGCCTTACTGATATGCATCTTACTTCCCTTATTTCCCAGAACATAGATGGTTCAGCATATCAGAATAAAAACATGAAATGCAATAAAAAACAGATAATAAGTATTTTAGTGTTTCTTTCATTAATAAACCATATAGCTGGTACCAGGCTGCAATAAATCCAACGTTGCCCAGCATTAGCCTCGCCAGTTCTCGGATGCAGCAATTATGGCAAGCCAAACATGTATTTATTAACTGCTTTTAACAGCTAATAATGTTGATAGGCTGTTTAATAGAACATCGCGAGAGTCACACCGTGAGCGACCAACACAATTTTATAAAACTCAAACATCCAATTTTCTTTCACATGGTCAATTAAAAAACTCAGTTGTGACTTTTTTTTATTAAATAATGCATCATTAGGGCCAATTTTGCATCTATAATGACAGTTTAAAGCATAAAGCATAATTCAAATTCCCCCAAAATATTTATTTTTACATAGATGGAGCGGTATTAGTGCTAAAGATTTAGAGGACGTGACAAAGACCTTCGAGAAGCTCCGTGCTGATCTCCTCGGACTGTTCTCTGCTGACACTATCATCGTCGGCCACGGTGTAAGCCTCGATCTAATCTCACTCAAGGTAATCTACGTTTTCGGAACTTCTTACTTGCGTACGACCTGTTTTGTTACAAGCTTATCTTCTTGCGATTGCTTTCTAAGGCCGGCAATCACTGATAATTAAACGTCTTGGTCAAAGAATGCGAAATCAGCAGGATGAAGTATTTAAACAAAATTTTAATACGAATAACATAAAAATGTTCTAATTCTTCAGTTTATGAAGTTTTTAAGCTACGTCGTGATCAAGACACGAATACAGAGATAAACCTCAGACAGTTCACTCCAAACTCTATGTCTACCAATAGTACAAGATGTTTGCATATTTCAGATAATTCATGACAAAGTTGTGGACACATTAGTTCTGTACCCTCACAGGCTAGGTCCGCCGAGGAAGAGATCCTTAAAGGACATAGCCGAATCCGAGCTCGGGGTCAACATTCAAAGTGATGGTAAGATGATGATACTTGCTGGAACTCTCCCATTCATGGGAAATCGTGACTACTTTTTTTTCGTCAGTCAAACAAAGATGACTAGTTTTTTGCATGAGATCTGAACATTGTCATAGCACTGAAGGGACAGGCATGATGACGAAGAAGCGATTTCACGATGACAAGTAAATGAGCGGTTATATCTTCACGTTCGTTCATACGCATAATTGTGCCTTGGTAATTTTGCTACTCTGACTTTGGGCATTAGAACGGGGGCCGAAACAAATCACTGTAAAAGACGTACTGAAGGCTGCATGAATAAAGAATGACTGGCTTGATCTTAAAACGTTAGTTCTCAAAGATGAAATAACACCGACAGAAAGTAGTTATGACTATTTCTAGCAGCAGCTCATCTCAAAGATGAAATAACACCGACAGAAAGAAGTTATGACTATTTCAAGCAGCAGCTCATCTCAAAGATGTAATAACACCGACAGAAAGTAGTTATGACTATTTCTAGAAGCAGCTCATTGTGATACGAGAGAGCATTTCATTTATTGTTTTAAAAAGCTTCTGCTTTTTATATTTTAAGTTAATATACAAACATTCAACAAAATGTTGTCAACTCTTTTCAGAAGGACATGACAGCGAGGAAGACGCAAAGATCGCCATGAGACTGGCGCTGAGGAAAGTCTAGACCATGCCCTCAAGTAACAGACGCCAACTCAGCCGGCCAGCTTATACAGCGACAAACTTCCCATAATTAATGTACACTGTTGTATTTTCTATTAAACATTGATTTGTTAAATTAAGTGAATGAATGAATGGACTTTATTTATATAGGGTGACCCAGTTAGCCAGGGACTAATCTCCCTTGGGGCCCTCTTAGCAATGCATACAAAATATGTACAATACAATGCAAGTACATGAAAATATCACTTTACACACAGTTAAAATGAATAACATGGAAAATATAAATGTTAGTAGTATTATTTTAACAAAGAAAAATTTAAACATAATGAAAACAAAAATGCAGACAAATATAAACATAATGAAAAAAATACTTTTGTACTCACAAAAACAAAAATGCAGACAAATATAAACATAATGAAAAAAAAATTACTTTTGTACACACAAAAACAAAAATGCAGACAAATATAAACATAATGAAAAAAAAACAACAAACTTTTGTACACACAAAACAAAAATGCAGAAAGTCTTTTATATATACTTGTAGATATGTAATGATAGTCATTTGAATTCATACTGTGTTAATTTAAATTTATGAACTTGTTAACCACATGGTGAACTTTCTTGAAAAAATGTTAATGTTATTTGAATTTCTGATATTTAATGGTATTTTGTTCCAAATCATTGGACCGGAATATGACATGCTTGTTTTGCAAAGTTCAGTTTTTGGTCTTGGAATAAAATAATCAAGATTGCTAACATTTCGTAAGTTTTCACCACTGGTTCTATGCTCAAACATAGATGAAATATCTTCAGGCACTAAACCTTTATTCACCTTATACATGAACTTTGCTTTCTGAATCAGGATTCTGTGCTGAATAGAAAGAGCATTGATGCTCTTCATTGCTTCTTTAAAATTTGTGTATTGATATCATAGGATTACTTTGCATTTAGGAATTAATTTAGATAGGAAAGTGATGCATACGTACACATTAATTATTTATATTTATTTTGCGTCTTTCAAATAATGAACGCGTTTTTTGTATCATTATCATTTACATTTTATTTAAATTGAAATTTAAGACTTCATTTTTTATTGTCCTTTTAAACTTGCGTATTCAACATTGTCTTTTTGGAGGAAGCGGAAACCAGAGCCAGTTAGATAGCATGAAAACAAGGTCTTGGAGTGATGAAACCTGACATCTTTTTAAAGAGCAATTCTTTTGACGTGTTTAGAGACTGTAAATAGAGACAAGTAAATCATTAATGCAGAACAAGTAGGGCACATGTTGTTAGTATAATGCTTCCGATACATGTTGGAAAGCAATGAGTACATGAAATAACGTAAAATGATATGCGGTTCAAACGTATGGTTCAGACTTCAATGCGTACTAAATGATATACCCTGGCATACACGAAAATCTACACAAATACAGGTAAATTATAAAATATAACTCTTAATTACTGTCAAAAAATCATCGGCTAGATCGCCTTAGTGATCTTAACAACGACGCTGTCCATTACGACTTTCAAGGCCATGGGTTAAAATCCCATTAGTGATCCTTTTTTAAAGACATCTTATTTTTATAATGTTTCATTTGTTTTATAGAGGAATGAGAAAAATGCATTAATTTCTATGATTAAAAACTGAGCATAAGAGATTGAATAAATATTATGCAAAAAAAGAAGTGTTAAATACACGAATCGAACCTACGACCAAACTTGCCTTTTGAAAAGTTTAGCATGGATGACTGCGCTTCTGGCCTCTCGCATGATGAGACTTACCTTAACACTTGTCCAATTTATAATACACGATTATTTACATGTTACGCCAATGCAAAGTATACATTGGCAACTGATCTTGTTAATTAGTATGTTCGATATAGATAGCAGATATGATAAAATATTGGCCTGCATTTATTAGCATGTTCGTTTATCATTGGTGGTTGAAAAAAAATCCCACTAACACGGATCACTTTTTTTTCTGAAAAACATGACGGAATCGCTAAAAGTAGAGAGTTACCTCATATGACCAACTTACAAGGGTAGGTATAAAATGGCCCGAACATGGGAAGACGCCATTGCGTGGTGCCTTCGTGCAATTTAAAGATATTTGAAAATTATCAACTGCAATGTCTACAGGTAAGATATTTTTGTCCATATTTTTGTAATAACGAAGATTTGTGAAACTTTTTTTTTCAGTTTCAGACCCCTTTTCAGAATAATCTCACTTTTTATATCCGTCATATGTACTGTATGGGTCTAGGAACCATCCCGTCTTGGGTACTGTATGGGTCGGGAACCACCCCGTCAAAGGTACTGTAGGGGCCGGTGAACCACCCCATCATAGGTACTGTAGAGTTCGGGGAACTACCCCGACAGAATTAATGTAGGGGTCGGGGAACCAACCCAATCATAGGTAGTGTAGAGCCAGGAAACAATCCCCGTCATAGGTACTGTAGGGGTCGGGGAACTACCCCGTCAGAATTACTGTAGGGGTCGGGGAACCACCCCGTCATAGGTTCTGTAGAGGCCGGGGAACCAACCCAATCATAGGTAGTGTAGAGCCAGCAAACAATCCCCGTCATAGCAACTGAAAGGGTCGCGGAACTACCGCGTCAGAATTACTGTAAGGGTCGAGGAACCACACCATCATAGGTCCTGTAGGGGCCGGGGAACAAACCCAATCAGAGGTAGTGTAAGGGCCAGGAAACCATCTCCGTCATAGGCACTGTAGGGGTCGGGGAACTACCCTGTCAGAATTACTGTAGGGGTCGAGGGACTACCCCGTCATAGGTACTGAAGGGGCCGGGGAACCACCTCGTCATAGGTACTGTAGGGGCCACGGAACCACACCGTATAGGTACTGTAGGGGTCAGGAACCACCGCGTCATAGGTACTGTAGGGGTTTGTTATTTAGCGGTGTTGAAAGGTTGAAAGTTGACTTGCAGCTTCAATAAAACACTTCGAAATTTAGTTTTATGAGTTCTTTTGCTCTCCATTACTTTTCTGTATTTGAAGATTACTGAGGCTATTTTGTGTTTATTTTGCTTGCATTGCCCGTGAATTATTCAGTCCGAATACTTTTTAGTGTAATATTCCTATAAAATCAGTTTTTTTTTCGTTTAGCGGAAGAATACCAGAGATTCTCTTGTAAGGTGTTGACGGAGCCTCTGCTTAGGAGGCTTGATTTCCCGAGACCTGATCCAAATGGTAAAGATGGCGTTGTCAGACTGTACGGAGATCATTTTGGATTCCAAGAAGGTATTTTAAAATGAATTTAAAAGCCTCCCACCCCAAAATGCTTTATGTATCTCAATACATCTTTTTAAATCGATAACTAACCTGTTGATAAACTTCGATCAGTTTAACCTTCAGAAATTGCGGAACTACTACGCATTAGGTGCTGTATTTGTGGAAACCCGAATACGGGCGTATTTTCAGAAAAAAATGTATTGCGCATTATTATTTGATTTGGTAACATAAGTTGATATTTAATGACTGACATTCGGATCGACAAAATTATTTATTGTGACACTTCATTAATCGCCATTGATTGTAAAGTGCGCCACTGCGGAATTCTTTTATTACCATTTCATTATAATTTATATAGGTTTTAAATTCCGCCTATTTACTGTTTTAAAAATGCGCACATTTCAATCCTTCGCATAAGAATGTCTTTGAAATAGTTCAAAAGTTCGCCAATTAATCCCTTGGGTAACAGTCAATTTCGGAAAATTAGCCATTAAAGTCTTTAAACTCTTGTGACTTTCAACAATTAAAAAACATTCATAATTTAATATCAGAATGAAAGTGTTTGACTTTAAAATTAAATACTATAATTGCATCATTGTTTATTTCGGTGTTCAGTTTGGGTTATCGTGTCGCAAAAGAACAAAGGGACAAAAGCGAAGGGACGAATGCGTAGGAGAGAAGGGATGAAGGGCAAGACGTAGCGTACCGTAGATTACTAATTTACAGATTCTGCAAATTTGGTTATTTGATAAATGTTTCAGGGAGATGTAAAAGATGCGAGAAACCATTCGATGTGACCTTTACCAGGAGGACAGAGTGTGACTTTCACACCGAAAAATCTCTGAGATATGGTACACACAAATCTAACATTTAAAAAATAACAAAAATGTCGAATTTGTAATATACTTCACAAAGTCAAATATAATAAAAGTCAACAACAGAAGCTGCTTTAATTTTTGTAACATTATCGTAATACTTTAATATAAAATATAACTATAAATTAACGTTGATGAAAAAAAGTTTCATGCATATTTCAGGCGGAAGGCAGCACCCCCATGGTTGTTGCGGAAAGGGCCTCGGATCAAAAGGCTGTCGCATCGCTGCGGTAACGCTTCATTTTATTTCATCTGATTTGAATTCTTCTTTTCTTTTCACTTTTCCCTTAATTCAACGGTCTATTACAAATCTTAAAATCAATACAATGTATGGAACGCCAAAGGTGTCTCATGTTTCAATTTTGAGGCATGTTATTTAAATGTCAGTAATTCCTAGTCGCGTAGTGTTATATTTTTATGTTGTTTTTTTTTTATTATCTTTTGTCATTGTTTAATTGTTATCATATACTTCATGGTTGAGCTCTCAAACATTGTTTTGGTAAATGCTTATTGAAATGCTATATATAACAATGCTACGTTGAAACTAAAGGATTGTTATAAAAAGCCATTTGTCTGTATTGTTGTACGCGAATAAGCAATGGTGTCTTGTTGAAACCCCGAACAGTAACATGACTTAAACATGCATGCTTCTAAAATAAACATGACTGAAACTGAACTTCCTTTGTCCAAACACAGGTTAGTCTATTTTTTAACAAAAATGAACCGGTTAAAACAATGGTAGTTTAGGCCATATGTGTCTTTGCCGAGACATAAAATATTTGATAATGGTAAAAAATTTAAGGTAAAATAGCAGTTTTGAATTCGTATTAGGAAGTAAAAGAACAAAGGATATCATATAATTTTTAGTTAAACGTTGCGGCATCAATATTTCGCAGATTTGGCTTGAAAGGAATTTGACTTGACAAAAAAACCCAAACACCTAAAATATTAAAATAAGCGAAAAGAAGACATACACTTCTAACATATCGACAAACATGCGTGAAAAACAGCATATTCATCGAACCATCATGTCCAACTAGAGTATTGCAAGAAGTCACCAACAATGGTGAGAAAGAACGTTTTGAATGAAAGAATGTAGTATTTGCATTTCACGTTCAAGTAAGTACAATCTTTGTATGGCACAATAACGGAATGTATACTTTAGAGTCACGTGTACAAGGGGAATCTTTACCTGGACATGAACGGCTACCGGAAGACAGAGACCAGAGACCCGCCAGAGAACGGACACCATGGGGTATATGCACTCGACACAGAATCAGTAAGTTCTGGAATTAATTGTAAATGATGCTGTTTTTTTAATCTCGATGTCGACTACTTGGTGGCTACATTGTCAAAATAATGCTGGCAATGTAGAATCTCTGATAAAAATATTCTTAAATAAAAATAATTCCGATATTGTGTCAATCGCTGCGTTCAGCTATCTCTATACTAGATAGTAATTACGGGTAGTTAATAATCAAGTGCAGTGACGCTACTGTGCCGCGCTGCTAGTGATTCAAACTGGTACGGATATTTTTGGCACAGAGGAGTTTATTCCTTGGTTTTCGCTTCCTGTAATTTTTAAGGTGTAGCAAAATGTAAAAACGAAAACTCTGTGCGGACTTTGATTTCGGACGGTGATAAATGATATGCAGAGAGCGCAACTGCTCTCCTTCCTCGTCATAACAGACCTTTATGAGCTCTTGGAACCCTAGATAATACATGTTAAACCGTTCTTTTTAAAACCAAGAGATTACTTAGTAATGAGACTCATTTCAATGGTCAATAGCAAGCATCTTAACTTAAAACTCAAATCTCAAAAGTTTTCATTGAATTTACTCAGAATATCGCGTAAACAATGTTTGTGTTTATTCAGGTACATACGAAGAAGGGGCTTGAGGTGTGTAAGGTTTCTGTGATTGATACCAAACTGAATGTGGTATACGACCAGTTCTGTCAACCGACTTCAGAAATAATTGATTACAACACCATGTAAGTAAATACTTTTAGAAAATCATTTTTTAAGTTCAAAGAAAATCTCCCGTTTTACTATATACATTAATACACTCACCCAAAGTTCTAATTGGTCACTTTTTTGTAGAAGAAAGACATTGAAATCACTCTTTATTAGTGATCATATGGCAACATCAGTCTTCAACTTCAGCTTTAATCTTGTAATAATTGACTTTGGAACAGTCTGGCGAGAGTAATCATTAATTTTTAAATAGTACATGTATTTCCTTTTGAAAAAGTGATCGAAGAAAGGGACATGTACCAATATTATAAAACCAAGATTGGAGACCGGTTTCAAATCTCAAGAATCTGAAAAGCTGAATTGAAGAGTCTCGAATCTCAAACATCTGATTGGCAGATATTGACACTTCTATATTTCAGGCAATCATATGGTTGAGATTTGAGACTGACCTCCAGTCTTAGTTTTGTAATCTTTCGTCAAGGTCATCGTATCAAATGTTATTATGACTAATAACTAAAAGTACCAGTGTGTATAGCATGTCTGTATTAACTAACGGTTTCTAACTAGATGGAGCGGAATTAAAGCAAAGGATCTAGAGGGAGTAAGTAAGACATTTGAGGAACTCCGGGACGATCTGCTGGAGCTGTTTTCCGCCGACACGATCATCGTTGGCCATGGTGTCAACCATGACCTTATCTCTCTTAAGGTAACGTTTACAAGCCAATTTGTACGTGGAGCTAATATTACAATTCTTACTGTCTTCCCTCGGTATATATGCAATACGAGATGTATGTATCATTGTAATTAGTAGATTTGTTAATAAAATATTCTGCTGTTTTTCATACTGCAATTAATTGGAAAACAATTAAACTTGTTTTCATTCTGTAGATTGACAGAAGGCTTAACGGATGCAGATCTTGCAATTACAACAGTGGTACATGTGCGAATATATCCTTTTTTCAGATTTTCAAATCACTTACCACTAAACATTAATGGAAAAAACCTACTATACTAATAATTAAGATCTTCATAATAAAGTGTTGCCATGACTGTAAGATATATTGCGAGTATGCTTTTCAGATCATCCACGACAAGGTTGTGGACACAGTGATGCTGTACCCCCACAAGCTGGGTCTGCCGAGGCGGAGATCTTTGAAGGAGATCGCCGAGACAGAGCTCCGCGTCACCATTCAAACTGGAGGTACGTAGGACTTTCTGTTTGTTTAACGAACTCAACAACATACAGTAAGAAACATTTAATCATATCGTCAGATTTAACATGCACGATGAACAACGTAGGTTAAACATGATAACTGGATTAGTATTTATATTTGAAACAGAACATATAAACATACCGATCCAGAATTTAAAGTGACTATCGCCAACATCAACCAACATTCTATTAAAGAATATATGTCTTCTCCGGCAGTACATATGCTCACATAAAGTATCGACTGTTGTGTCATTACGAATATTTGTTTGTTAAAAGACAGAAAGTAGATGATCTTTCTCGTAATCAGATTCTATATCATCGTCATGACATTCGGCGGAAATTCCAATCACTGTATTACATTATTGTGAGATAACTGTAAACGTTGTGATCTGTTTTCAGAGGGACATGATAGCGAGGAGGATGCCAAGATCACGATGAGATTGGCGCTAAGGAAAGTCTAGAGACCTTCCTGCACCGAACGGAGGCTCCCCCAGCCGACAGGCTTATTTAAGGAAACGAGAAATCAAGCTTGTGTATAACTGGATAATTATATAGTAGTAGAGTTTTCCAAGAAACACTAATTAGTTTAGTTGAGCAGATTTGTGACAAAATTCTTAAACGGTCGCACAATTTACTTCAAATACACTTAACTATATGGAAAACAAATTATATTCGTATGAGAAGAGCATCATGTGAAATGAAGATGCGGTACTATTAGCTTTGCCGGTGCTTTTTACGCCAAAATGAAAACATTTAGATAACATGGACGCACAAGTGACATAGGAAAACACCGCAACACTTCAACAAATTTGTTCAAGGCTGAAGATTATTATGTTTTATTTTATTATAAGAATATTTATATTGAATTTATATATCAAATCATAGTGCCTCTAGCTGGGAGCGAACCCGCACCGTCACGGCGACAGCGCCTAGCCCTGCAATTCCTGCGACGCAACCAATTGAGCTAACCGGGACAACCCCAAAAAAGGTTGATCGGATAGCCCTGATATACGTTACAATCACTGCATGACATTGGTAACGGGTTATTTTTACTGATCAAATGCAATATATATTTTGAAAAAAAAACTTTATTAACGTTTGTGATATCTAAATAATGTGAATATTTCCATTAATTTCTACATTTTTTGGATAAAATTTTACCAACCATTCAACTGAATTTGTACGAACTGTCATCAGAATTTATGAATTCGTCTCATTTGTGAAAAGCAAAAAAACATCATTTGTCAAAATTGATAACTTGGACGCACAACGGTGATAGGGACACTACAACAAACACTGAAATACTGAAGACGTTTTTCCTATTTTTATTATAAAAATATATTTTTATATCGATATTTATATATTGAATGTAATTTATAAATTGAACTTTAGAATTTACGTTTGAAAGATAATATTAAACTGGTATTACGAATTTCTCCACTTCTCTATCAGTTGTCGTCCTTGTCTAACATAAATTTTATTCTCGGGTTTTGCCATTGAATCGTGCTAATTCCATTCTGGTCGTTTATCACAGCATGTCCAGCTTGAACGCCCAAAACTATGAAAATCAACATCCATGATGGCGGATCGGATGTTATTGAAAATTTTGACACATCTATAATTTTCAGGTCAAGGGCAAGTCTAAGATTCCACGAACATATACAAACTTTATACATCACGCATGCCATAAAGTTTTCAGTTTCCAATGAATCGTTATTCCCCGTTGGTTTCCGGCTAGTGAAAAGTTAAATAAAGAAATTCTCGCTTAACTGAGTGCCGTATAAACTATAAATAAGATGTACGCGTTTTATCTTGCTCGTTGTCAATACCGCATGCCTTGGGGTTTGTATTGTTTTCGTAGGGAAGAGTTCAAAGTCATGTTCCATTTTATTCTCAACCTTCATGGAATAATTTTCATGTTTTGTTTGATCATCAGTGTCCTTGGAAACATATTCATATTCACTTTCGACATACTCGTATTCATGTTCCGTGTCGCTCTCTGCTGTAACACAATTACGTGTGTGTTCTTTTTTGTTATCCAATGCCGAAGATCTACATGTGAAATTGCTTTTATTTTCTAATGAAACCTTTTTATCGTCCTTGTCGGTTTTGTTCTGGAAGGTCACAGAATCACTTACTGCCATGTTGCTTGCAAATATTTCTGAAGGTCGTTCGCTCTCGGCACTTCTTTCTGTAAAGGTCGTAGGTTCGCTGCTGCTGTTTGATTGATGATGACAATTAATGGACACACATACTAGGACATGAGTTGTCGTTCTGTTTTGCGATTCCCCTGATGCCTTATAATAATAATAATAATAATAATAATAATAATAATAATAATAATAATAATAATAATACCTGTTGTAGAATAATCACACAGGCATGCGTTTTCGACATGTTCTCGTAAAAAGTTTATGAGACGAATAGATAATAGCTAGAATACGTTAAGATTTATGTCAAATACAAAAAAATTCAAACCCTTGCCGAACAACTCAACTGACCCGAACTATCTCAAAGCGGTGTTTTGATTTCTTTATTTCTTATTTATATACATGTATCTGTCAATTATTCATTTCCTGCCTCAACTGGACGAATCCACGTCCGTTTTTACTTTATTTTGGCAAGCTTTGAAAACATTACACCTCCCCTCCCGATTTTTAAATATTTTAAAACAATCGTTCAATAACCCCAATTGCACCCTTTTTATATTTTAACGTAAAAATATAATCATCCTAGTTTTGCGAAGTAAATCCAGACTTGTGATTTGATGATTTCCGTCTGTCTATTCTTCAGTCCCTCAATTAAAACTACAACCAACGTTTAATGTTTGCTTCAAGTATTTCAAACTTCACTCAACTGATCATCATAATTCAGTGTTTCCTTATTTCCTAGGGCTTCCGCGTTTAACCTTTTGGAAAGGCTCTACAACTTTTTAAATTCTTACCACTTTAATGCTACAACAAATGTAAAGGTCATAACCCTTAATGTTAACATTTTGAATTTAATCCTTATTAATATTAATTCAGATATTGATTGACAAACAGATAATATAATTTATGTTTTAACTTGAAACGCTTTAAATTGTGGCATTCAATATGTAGGACAGACGGGACGCCCTTTGAAAACACGTTTTAGTCAGCACTGTTCTAAAATACGAAACAATAATAAAATCAATACATATTTATATAAACATTTTAAACAATCAGGCCACACTTTAAAACACGTTAGTATTCAACCTGTGGAAAAAATTATATTTGATAACAGTGCTTCAAGAGCATTTAAAATTAGAGCAAGACTTGTTTCAGAAGATAATTGGATTAAAAAACTACAAACTCCATATCCACTTGGTTTAAATGATAATATTTATCAAGAAGGCGACATTTCAAAAAACCCTGATTTTGACATTTTTGGATTGCTTCAAATACGAAAACGAAAATCGAGGTCACATGGGATAAGGACTAATGGTAACATCAAAAGAAAATCACGTGTTCATTGTTCTATTCATGACCTTCAAAATATTTTAAAACATTCTGGAAGACATGCTATGCTGTCGCGTTTAGCTTCTCTTTCTATTTCAAGTTTACAAAAAGTGGATAAGGAAGCCGATGATATTGTTATTAGAACTCATCCACTTTATGAGGTTGCAAGCCTTACTCAGTGTTACACTCGGCATGTTCTAAGACCACATATTGACTTGGAATCTGATCACCAAAGACATTTCCTTAAAATTTCATTTTTAAATAAAGGCATAGATTTTATTGACCTTCCAAGTATATTTAAAGATAAAAATGTTGAATCGGCTATACCTAATTATTTCAAGAATACTGAAACACCCATCGTTTGTTATAAATATAACAAGCCTATTAGAAACACAATTTTCAATTACAACAAAATTACCTCGGATTTACAGATTGTTGAAAACACACCATTATCTTGAGACTGTTCTAATTCATAATTTTGCTATCAACCTGCCGGTCATATCGTTTCAGGGGATCTAAATGTTATCAAAGACTTTAGAATCCGCAATTTAATTTCAAAAGGTCCAAAATACAGAATTCCATCGGACATCGACTTTAATACCTGTCGTGCGGAAATTGCAGAGTCTTTAAACTCTTTTTGCAATAAATGGTGTAAACGAGAACATGCTGAGCCTAATGCTCTTTCAAACTGGAAAAAACAAATATTCAAAATAATTGACACTCGTATATCCTTCTATAAAAGAAACATAGCTTTACTACCACCTCGAACTCGTTTTAACTTTCGTCATTTGAAAAAAGGTATTCAAGATTTTCACAACAAATTTGTTTTAACACCTGCTGATAAGGCTTCAAATAATGTTATTATAGTGTGACGTATACACTATATAAATATTCAAACTGAAGAGCTTAATAGCACTAATGCTTATACACTGACATCTTCATCTGAGAGTGATATTGTTACTGCACACACTCTACAAATTACAAAATTTAGAATCAGTGTTGAGCCTAAACAAGACAAAGTACCTACTATGTATTGGTTGCCTAAAATGCACAAAACACCGTACAAAGCAAGATTTATCGCTAACTCTAGTTCTTGTACTACAACAAAGTTATCCGTGCTCTTAACATCTTGTCTTACAGCTATAAAAGAACATGTAATTAGGTATTGCGAAAAAGTTTTTGAAACTACTGGCAAAAATTTATTTTGGTCTATAAAAAATTCAAATGACGTTTTGAAGAAACTTAAATCAAATAATTTTCAGGCGTTCTGTTTGTCCACATATGATTTTTCTACCTTGTATACTTCTCTCCCTCATAATTTAATAAGAGACAAGCTAACCAGTCTCATTGAAAAAACTTTTGCTAGAGAAAATAAAACATTTATTGCTTGTAATGAACATAGGGCATTCTTTACAGATGGTTCTTATGATAATTATACTTCATGGACCTGTCAAGACCTTATCCAGGCGCTCACATTTTTATTGGATAATATTTATTTGAGATTTGGTACCTCTATTTATAAACAAGTAATAGGCATTCCAATGGGTACTAATTGTGCACCCCTTGTTGCTGATCTGTTTTTATACTGTTATGAAAGAGATTTCATGTTATCTCTTTCTACCGAACATCAAGATGATATTATTACAGCTTTTAACAACACCTCGAGGTACCTTGATGATTTATTAAATATAGATAATAACCATTTTCCATCACTGGTTAATAAGATTTATCCTAAAGAACTACAGCTTAACAAAGCGAACACTTCAGAAAAGCAAGCAAACTTCCTTGATTTAAATCTATCCATCGAAAATGGTTACGTCACTACTAAAATTTATGATAAAACAGATTATTTTAATTTTAATATAGTAAATTTTCCGTTTCTAGACGGCGGTGTTCCTCGTGCAACTTCTTACGGGGTTTATATCTCACAGCTTGTTCGCTTTTCAAGAGCTTGCAACGATGTGAATGATTTCAATGAACGTAATCTTTGCATTACAGAAAAACTTTTAAAACAAGGTTATCGGTATCACAAATTAAGGAACCTTTTGCAAGTTTTATCGCCGATATCCAGATCTAATTCATAAATACAGCTGCAGTTTAAAATCACTATTGCAACAAGGAATTTCACAGCCAGTTTTTTATGGAGATTTAATTTATAAACTTAAGAAGATAAAAGGCGATGCAAATTTCTCCCGGTTATTCGTAAAAACCATCTGTAAATTTAAAAAGAAAGGTTACCAACATGATATTTTACAGCGCTCTGCAGGCCTGGTGATTAACCCATCTACAGTTGATCATTATGCTTACCTCTTTGGTTGCACGACGGTGGCAGGGGTGTAAGAGTTTATGAAAGTTTATGGGGAAATCTTTTCTTAAAAGAACCTAAAAGCTCGATTTGTTTCTTTTATCCCTGTCATCGTGTTCTTGCTGATTTTAATCCAGGTGCTCTGGTCTCGGAAAGATCATTGAGTACCCGCCCTTTGGCTTTGCAATGCTATTAAATTCTTATGTTTATATGTTTGTATGCTTTTGCATGCAACATTGTTGAGCTGATGGGTGGGTTGGAGTTATTTCACCAAGACAATTTGAACTTGTTTTGTGATACGAGAACCTGTTGGGGCAAGTGTGAGGTTGGTGCACCCTAGAACCTGGTTTAAACCCCCAGTGGCAATTTGTTTTGCCACTGACCGTTCCAAGGCGGTATCCCCAAAGGTTCTCTTGTTTATTAATTGTTTGTGGCGTCCTATTTGAATTGACATACATATATAAAACATGCGCTCTCTCTCTCTCTCTCTCTCTCTCGCTCTCTTCCTCTCTTCTTTTTTGCTGCTTGGGGAGGCTGTGTTTTTTGAGTGTGGCGATTCCTGATATGCATATGTTGCTTTTTTATACATGAACACACTTTTAAATCTAGATCCCTGTGCACATGCTAACAGTCCCGGAAAATTCACAGAACTGAATTACCTCAAATATTTAGCGAATATTCATGCAAAGAACCATTGTCTTAAAACAAATTTTACGGTCACACTAAAATGTCCAAATATGAAAAACTATAGTTTAAGTGCACAGCTTTGCAACTTATACGAACATAACAAATGTATTGACATTTCAAAAAAAAATGGCCGTACCTCATGCACAAAGGTCAATGTCACTCATCGTGTTTAAACATAACTATTTTCTGAAAAACCTCATTTCCAGAGCATAACGTCGAAAGCAATCAAAATATTTTAACCAAATTATTTCATGATATATGAAATTTGGTTTCACCTCAAAAAGGAATATCCTGGTATGGGACGAGATGGGATACAAACACCCAGTCTACTTAAATTTATTTGACCGTTCCAATGTTCTCTTTTTCGTTAATTGTTTGCGGTGTCTTATTTAAAATAGATTTTTTTATCAACCATGTTCTGGAAAAACCATAAACCATTAACCATGGGGGGGGGGGGGGGGGGGGGGCGGGGGTTGGGGTCAGGGGATGTGTTTTCTGAGTTTGGCGATTCCTCATATGAATATTTTACTTTTCTATTAATTATGACGGGGAATCTTCATATATAGCATATACTCAAAGAACGACCACAATACAATTATATTTTTAGGATGACTCTGGATGAATTACAGGTAACAGTATAGTCAAGTAATGGTGCTTATTATATTACAATAAATATGTAACTTATATACCGGTACCTGTTTCTAACAATCCACAGCAGTCTGAAAAAATACATTAATTAATTAACTAATTAATATTTTTCAAATGTAGTTATAAATCTTAAAAAGTTAAATGGAATTGAACCTTTGGATAATGTATGTGATTTCACAGAAGCTAAAACAGCTTTTTTTATTTAAACATTTATAATATATGTGGACAGTCAGCCTGTATCATGTTTTAATCAACGAGTGGGGTTAACATCCCATGGACAAGGTAGTCTTTATAGGGTCTCTGATGTACTGTTTCTCATTCGAAAAAGAACCAATCATTTTCACTGATGTGTGTATTTCAATTATACCAATTCAGAACCAAGTCCCATATTTTAATACTTGTATGCGTTCTATCATTTCAGTTAGAATGTAAGTAATTTAATCTTTCAATTTGTATCGGATGTAAAAATGCGCTCCGAGAAAAGAAACGCTTTGTTTGGCAATAATATTACAACGGAAATGTTCTGATACGTTTGCGACATTCGCATGGTGGAAAATCTTGCTCAGAAATAGCTGTTTTGTGCCTGGTTACCCACTCCTCCCCAACACGAAATGAAGTTGCTTAAATGCCGGTTTTCCCATTAGCATCGAGTATACCTAACATCTTATTTCCTTGCATTTCACATTTTTATTTTTATAATTTTATATAGTTTTTTTTACATTTAAATCATTTGAAATTGTAAAAAATACGTCACAATGGTAAAAAATTAGGCAAGAACCTTTTCTAAGACATGTTTAAGATTAACAAAGGCATGCGTTCGGAGTTATTCAGTATCTCATATTTTATTTTGATTTATTTAACTTATAAATACCATTATTTGTCATTTTAGATCATAGTAGCAAAGATTACCTCTGAAACCGTGACCAGGTGCGCTTTAAGTGTATTCCAGTAATGTTAGCGGTGAGGGTGTGCGTGTAAGGCGTGGGGCTCTTTTTGCTAGAAGAGTATCCATGCATAGAGTGCGAAGAATGTAAGCAATTGACTTTCATTTGAGTGCTAAACTTAACTTAGTCCGTTGTTTCAAACAACTTAGAATGTGCTGAGATTGCGAGAGGTTTCATGATCAGTTATATGTTATATCCATACTCGTAGACAAACCACCCTTGCGAACATGAGAGTAGTATGAGCAACGGTTAAGGGTTTTGACTGCACATGCGCGGCGGCCGTATTGGATATGGTCATGAGGTCATATTGGAGGTAGTGCGCATGTGCGGTACTAAATTTAGAATGACATCACGGTGTTATTTTAAGAATGACATTTAAAATAACATGATCTCCCGGAGGTATACGGAGCTGACTTGTATACCCGATCTAGAGCTTGGTTCGCGTCCATTGAGGATCAGGGACTCGGCTCTAGACGGAGAGAAAATGTCAATAGCATTTACATAGAACATTTTGAGACGTTTTGTTCGATACATAACACGACAAGTTTTCGCCTAGAAATAACGCAGATAATCCGTTTGTTCCGCATGAGTAATTTCGGTCTGTTTTGCTATTTGTCGTGGATTTGCATCCAAAAGGACTTCAAACCCCGCCCCTAAAAGTAAAGATATTTTTGTAAGAGTAGGTATTGGTAGCATAAATAACAAAATGGCCGGGTATATGGTGTGGGAATGACGTTGCTGTTTCTTGAATTTCTCGTTCCTAGTTCGATCTGGCTTTTTCCGTTGCCGCCGCGAAAGACGCAAAAATGCCACACGTTGAACAGCTTTTGTCACGCATTATCACAAAAATGACACATATTGAATCGTTTTTAACAGAAAATAATGCATTTTCCCGTAAGGTCCTGAACAGTTTTTGTCATTGATTGACAAAAAACATAAAATGCTGAACGGTTTTTGTCACGCATAGACACAAAAATGACACTCGTTGAATCGTTTTTGACCCTTAACAATGTATTTTCCCGTATGGCGCTGAACAAAATTTTTCATGGTTTGACGCAAAAATGTCAGTCGTTGAATAGTTTTTGTCACGCATTATCACAAACATGACACACTTTGAACAGTTTTTGTCACGCATTAACACAAAAATGACATTCGTTGTTTCGTTTTTGACCCTTCACTGTGCTTTTTCCCGTAAGGTCCTGAACAGTTTTTGTCATTGATTGACACAAAAACTTAACATGCTGAACAGTTTTTGTCACGCAAAGAAACAAAAATGACACTCGTTGAATCGTTTTTGACCCTTAACAATGTATTTTCCAGTAAGGTCCTGAACAGTGTTTGACACATTAATGACACACGCTCAATCGGTTTTTTTACCCTTTTGTCTAAATTTAGAAACAGTGTCATCGTTTTTTATTGTGATTGGCTGTTCGTATTTTAAGAAATCTCGTCATTGTTTTGCAGCTAGTTATTTTAACCAACATAGGCGATTTAATGAGTTTTCCATCAAGCACACTAAATGCAAAATAGACACGCCTCACTGCTATAATGGCGATTTAATGACTTTTCCAATTACTGCAGCTTTACGCCGTATCGCTATTTTTGGCAATTCAATGAGTTTTCCATCAAGCGCACTTTACGCCTGAACGCAAATTAGACACGTCTCACTGCTATTTCGTCGATTTAATTACTTTTCGATCAAGCGCACTTTACACCTGAATGCAGAATAGACACGCCTCACTGCTATATCCGAGATTTAATGGCTTTTCCAATAATCCCAGCTTAATGACTGATCACTTCGGCAATTTAATGAGTTTCCCATCTGATTCTAAAAATAGGGTCTGGAAACGGTATGACCATAATCGGAAGATCACGTGTGAAGATCGTGATGTTGAAAATAGATAAGTATCCTAATCGTTGGTTGCTTTATGAACTGGATATTGAAGGATATACATTGAGTTTTTTTTTCTTTATGGGACTTATTACAAGTGAAATGCCCCAGTATTTGCTTACATCTTTACATCACAGGAATGCATTTGAGATTTATGGTCAAACCGGTTGTGAAATCATTCATGCGTATCATTTTCAGTATTTGCTTATATTTTGACATAATGTACTGATCCTATACCAATCAATGCGCCTATTCACGTCGAATCAAAAACTTTATACGTTTATCACTTACCTTTGGAGAAAAAGATGAAAAGGGAACTTTGAAATCCACGACAGAAAGCAAAACAGACCGAAATCACTCATGCGGAACAAACGGATTATCTGCGTTATTTCTAGTCGAAACCATGTCGTTTAAGATATCGAACGACGAAACGTCTCAAAATGTTCTTTGTAATGCTATTGACATTTTCTCTCCGTCTAGAGCCGAGTCCCTGACCCTCAATGGACGCAAACCAAGCTCTAGATCGGGTATACGAGTCAGCTCCGTATACTTCCGGGAGATCATGTTATTCTAAATGTCATTCTAAAATTAACACCGTGATGTCATTCTAAATTTAGAACCGCACATGCGCATTTCCTCCAATATGACCTCATGACCATGAGTCATATTCAATATGGCCACCGCGCATGCGCAGTCATGCCCCTAAACCAGCGCTCATACTACTCATAGTTTAAACCATGAAAGAAATTCTATATTTCACAGAAACAAAAACACTTTTCTACGCCATGCATTTACTAAATTTATCAGAGACCAAAGCAGTTATCATATTGTTCAGGAAATATTTTTATACTTAAAAGAACACGAGGATCAGAATTATTGCTAGACCACCACAAGCAACACCAATAACAAGAGCTTCGTTTGTAGAGTCTTCAAGATACGTGACAGGAATCAAATGTGATGTTGACGGTCTTGCAGTAGTATTTGAAATATGAAGTGTCTTGTTACTGCTCACTTTTGTTGTGCCGGAATGTTGTGAAATCGTACTGGTACGGGTCGTTGTTGAAGTTGTTTTGCCACCAGCACGAGACGTGGTATCTTCTGTTGTTGTACCCATGCTGAATATACTACACTTATTGGCAATTATGTTAAAGTCCATCTGATTGATATTCTGATCCAAAACAAACGTTCGAAAGTCCGAATACGACATGATGGGCGGAGGACAAGGCGCTGTATTTAGAATGTAGACAATATCTTCCGTTGACCACGGGCAGCATAGCAATAAATCCATTAAATTTATTGAACAATCTTCACTGCCGTTCGGCACCAGTGGTTATATGAAGTATTATGGACAAAAAGATTGTGGTAAAGTCAGTTTTAAGCATCATCAGATTATGCAATATTTTGTAATATATTGTGACCATTTATTCAATGATTCAACTTTAATTTCATTATGACAGCAGATTATTGATCATATTCAATCAGTGTTTATTACCTTATCTTATTACATTTAGAGATAAGGCTTAACATAATAAATTAAACTTAATATAGTCTTTAGAGGTATGAACCTTCTTTTACCTTAAAACTGTTTAAGGGCATAATTTAGTTTAATTAAGTACTATTAATGTCTTTAATGTATATTTAATTAATATTTCAGAGTATGCTTTAAGTATTGGCTTTAATATAGGGAGTTTAAGTCAAGACAGGTAGCCTTACAGGTTAGCCTCCATTATTGATAAGCCTTTCCTGTACTTAGAGACTTTGCTATTTTTAGATTAATGCTAAACTTGAGCTATTTTTAGATAAAGGCCAAAGAATCCTTATTTGTTGTATTATTCTTACTTTTTAGACTTTGTTATGTAGATTTATCCTTTATTTGTGCATTTTATATGTTACATGTTCTTTTTATGTTATTTGTAGTACTTAAAAGTAGATAAGTATGATTTAAGAGATATTGGTATAACCTAAGCAACCTATTTTATGGGCTATACTATTTTTATGCATTTTGATTGGTTAATAATGGAAGATACTACTATGCTCAGTGGAAGATACCACTTGTAGCTTAGTTCTATAAATTGCAGAACTCTTTAAGAATTCATTATTCTGGCATTTGTTTTTAAATTGTTAAGATCAAAATTCTAAACTTCTTTCTAATTAATAAATAATAATCTAGGTACTTTAGGAAAACTTCAGAACTTTCTAAATTAATATTAACAAATAAATCTTTGTTCAAATCAGTAGATATCAAGTCTAAATTATTGTTTTATTTATATTAAAGCAGAAAAGAAGTTTAATTTTGGCATTCAATTAAGAAGATTAATTTAACTATAGACTTTTAGGAAAATTAGCATTTAAGCTATTATTTATAATTAAATAGACCACTTTTCAACAAATACTTTGTCTTTGTTGCTATGTTATAGACTGGGTTTTTAATCCCTTTTGGTTTTAAACTCCTGGCTATATCATTATATGGGAACTTACGGTTGTTAGACCCTGACTGGTAGACCTGTGAGCTATCCGTTGGTCAACTGTACTTTCCTGAGCCCTAAACTTGCTTACTTCTATCGGTCTTATTATCTTTCATAGATTTGTATTTAAGTAACATACATTTTTGAGCCAGAATCACTCAAAGTTTGGTTAACTTTTCATTTTATTGATGTAGACATATGTTCCGATAATTTACATAGCTTTTGATGTTAGCATAGTTCTTTGATTTACATAGTTTAAACAATAATAATTAATCAAAACAGACTGTTGTTTCTTCTTAATGTAGATTAAAACCTATAGTTTCACATAAAAAGACCACCTCCTTTTACTGAGTTTAGTTTCCTGGCTGGGCTTACCAGTATATATTTTACAGCCAGTGGTGTCATCCTGACAACGCGTTTAAGCTTAACGAGTTCAAAACCTCCTGTCTTGTTTTAAAATCCTTATTAATTTAAATTGACCTTACTTTAAAATACATTTAAATTCTAAATTACATAAATCTACGTAAGGTCATCCCAAAATTACGCAACGACCGTAACCCAAAAAGTAGCTTTACCACAAGATAAACTTCAACATTAATATGTATTTAGGCTGTTAATTTACGTAAGTTGAGAGGTCTCGTTACCTATATTGTGATTTTATACCCAACATTTTAACCAACAGATGCATGTCAATATCATTTATAAGAAAAAAAAATGTATTATGTAAAGTCGACATTCTATATCTCCGTTATATGCGATAGTACATTTCAGTAAAAGAGATTGTGATAAAATCAAGCAGGTTAATGATCTGTAGATAAAACAAACATATATAGTAACAAATAACCATAGGTACAATGTTGAATGATCATATAGAGAAAAAGATAACAACGGTTTTAAATTACCAATTATATTAAAAATTGTTACTGCTTCTGCGGAAGCCGCCACTGCCGCTACCAATACTACCTCAATTTTGACTGCAACAAAACCAAAAATATTCTCTACAACTTCCTTTCATCCCCAGAAAATGACAAGTTTCTTCCACTCCCTTAATGCTTTCTCCAAACAAGGATGTACTCCTTACTCTTAACAAATTTCGTTTGTCCATTTATGCATCCACTTTTGATGCGATTAACACAAAATTTGAAGTACTGGCCTTTTGTTGTTAATAATTGTATTGGGGAACAACGAAATATGTATGAGGTTACCATAAAAATATATGTATATATCGACATAAAACCTCAATGTCTCTATTAGTTGTCGTCATTGTTTAACATTAATAGAAGTCAATACATTCATGTTCAGGTTTAGCGTCCGATTTATGTTAATTCTATTCATGTAATTTTTCACAGCAGTATTTATTTCTTCGATAACAGACACTTATCTGCCGTTGAATGGTGGTACTTATACATCCAGAAGCGTTTCTGAAATCCTAACATTAGTAAAAAAATTGAGATTCAGCAACCGAGATCTTTAGAAAAAGAAGAATGTCAAAGTTATGAAATATGCATTGAAGTTAACTAATCAATCAAAGACCGAATGATTTGTAATCCGCCATCTTTAACTGGTGCGTATTCTCAGCACCATGGCGTTTTTATGTATAGAAATCACCACGTTTTGGGTAAATTTGAAATAAGCAAACATATATAGGCCTTGTTTGCTCTTTCATGACACATATATAATTGTAATATCAAAGGCAAATATAAGATTACACGAACATAAAAATATACAACAGGCATGCCATATAGTTTTTAGTTTGCACCCACATTTCGTCTATTTCCCAGTCGGTTATCAACTAGCGAACATTTGAATGAATTTGTAAGCAAACAAAATTCTCGCTTAACGTAAAGAATTGAGTGCCGTATCAACTATAAGTAAGATGTATGTCTTTTATTATGCTCGTCGTCAATACTACAGGCCTTGTTGTTTGTATTGTTATCGGAGAGAATAGTATCGTAGTCAAGTTCAGTTGGGTTATTATTATCAAGTTTCATGAAATAATTTTCATGCTTTGTTTGATCGTCAGTGTGCATGGAAACATTTTCATATTCACTTTCGACATACTCATATCCATGTTCCGTGTCGTTCTCTTCAGTTACACAATTGGTGTTGGTTTCTTGTTTTTTGTCAAATGCCGAAGATCTTCGTTCTCTATCATTTTTCTTTTCTAATGTCACAATATTAGTGTACTTGTCGGTTTTGTTCTGAGAGGTAACAGAATCTCCTACTGTAATGCTGTTTGCAAATGTTTCTAAAGTTGTTTCGGTCTCATTGCTTCTTTCTGAAGAGATCTTAGCTCCACTTGTGGTACTTGAATAATTATCACAACTGATAGACACACATACTAGTACATGAGTTGTCGTTCTGTTATGCGATTCTCCAAATGCCTTAAAAAGAAATAGGTACTGTTGGAGAATAGTCATTCAGACAAGCGTTTTGTTCTCGTGAAATGGTGATGCGTGATGCGAAGACTACATAATACATAAAAACTATAAAGTCGGATACATATCTTAAGATAATAGTAATTGAAGCAAATTGAAAGCCTATGCTAGGAATTGAAATCGTACATCGACAGCGCCTAGCCACAGAATACCAAACACAACCCCAAAGATAATTGTGTAATTGAGTTATAAAATGATCTCAATTTGTTATTGTAGTTAACAACTTGAATAACTATAAAATAACAAATTGAGATAATTTTAATGCTGGTTAGTAGAGATAACAATTTAATAAGAAGCATCTTTGCGTCTGAAATCCATATACAGTATATACCAGTACCTGTTTTCTATGTTTCATCACCAGTCTGAAAAACAAACACATTTCATTTTTATTTTATGATCCAATCAATTTAATTGTTTAAAAAAGTGTGTAAAATTATAAAAATTACTGTTCAAAAAAGTTGAAAAAGTCTTCAATGTCATTGGCTCAAAAAAAGAATCTAGTAAAGTAATCCGTTTTATTGGCTTTATTGATGCAATCATTATTGAACAACGTTTCATGTTACATTCGGCAACACAAACAGATTTAAGCATTTCATAAAGCATCTGTTTAGTCAAGTTGTGGATACAAATCGTTATAGAACGCTTAAATGTGCGTAGATATTAAACATACAGTTAGACCTGCCTTAGCAGCCACCTACGAATAACAACCACCTGTCCTAAACAGCCAAAACGGAATTTTGTTCTAATTTTTACCTGTCTTTATCAGCCAACTGTCTTAAGCAGCCACTTTTTGTCACTCCCTTGTGTGGCTGCTTAATACAGGGTTTGCTGTGATAATATCTTATATATTTGCAACACATGTTTATATTAAGTCAATAAAAACATTTTGTTTACATTTCTACGACTTTGATGAAATTTGGTTTTTTGTCTTATACACAATAATATGTAATGTAATAGGAAAATTATGATAATTATGACAAACATATTAGGTGTTAAACATTTACATTTTAAAATATTTATTTATGGCCTTGTTAAGACTTGTTAAGACTAATATCCTTTTCTGAATAACATCAAAAAATCTTGTAGGTAATTTAGCCACAGGTCATTTCATGTCTTCACCTGTATCTATTAATTAAATTGGACTCGATCTTGTTATGATTAAGCAAGACGTTATATAACTGTTAATGTAGTTTATAGATGTTCTTGATGTCAATCTGTCATCTCGAACAGTAATAAGTCTGCGTGAACAGTCTAGGGTATTGCATAAAAGCCAGAGATATTGTTCTGTATATTTGGAGAGAGAACGGCCATATGGCCGGAATGAGCCACATAATGCCTTTTAGGAGGACGGTATGTAAGTCTCGTGGCTTAATTGCTAAACTTTAAATACGAGAAATTTATAACACTAAGAAATGTATTAGGAAAATTTATACTTATAAGAAAGAACTGTTTATGTTTTAGAAAGTCGGTTTAAACATTAAATAAACTGTAGAAAGCTTAAGATATATAAAGTTATTTCGGAACTTAAAAAGTGTTTGTGTTATTGCACCCTAAGACCTTTGTAAGAACGCACTACGTTACAAATAATTAAATCTCCATTCACAGACACATTTAATAAACTATTAGACCTTGAGCTGCCAATAGACCCCCCTCCCCCCCCCCCCCTGAGGGAATTTTGAAGGGTATGTTTTTCTGAAAGCCTATACCATTCTACGCATTTTGCAATTTGTTTGCACTCTGGCGAGTGGGGCGTTTTTCCGTAACGCCTGTTTGAATATGTTACCTTTGAAAAAAGTTTGTGTAAGAGTGAAATATTTGACAATTATAAAAGTTCTAAAATCAACCTATTTTTTCTACACCAGGAAGCTCTTATCTACATGACTAATGCAATAAAACATCTGTAACCTAAGGTATTGGTCTAAAATAGTGATTAAGTTATGTTACTTAACATAAAAACCTAGTAAAATAAGATGTATGAAACATTTCTTACGTGCAGTAGCAAGTAATTTGTGCTTATAAGTAAATTATAGTAAGATAATAAGAATTCAGGACAAATGTAATACAGTGACATATATTGGGACACAATCCCGTAACGCTATATTGAAATATGTTACCGAAAGAAAAGAAAATGGGAAAACAGGCCATAAAGACCTTGAGCTGCAAATAGACACCCTCCCCCCCTGGGGGAATTTTGAAGGATATGTTTTTTTTCTGAAAGCCTATGCCATTCTTCGCCTTTTGCAATGTGTTTGCTTTCTGGCAAGTGGGGAGTTTTACCATAACGCCTGTTTGAATATGTGACCTTTGAGAAAATTTTATGCTATGAAGAAATAATTGACAATTATAAAAGTTCTGAAATAAACCTATTTTTTCTACACCAGGAAGATGTTTTTCTTTTAAATTTTTTTAATGCAATAAAACATCTGCAACCTAAGGTATAGGTCTATAAATAGTCATTAAGATATGTTACTTCACTTCAAAACCTAGTTTAAAAAGTTGTATGAAACATTTCTTACTTGCATTAGCAAGTAATTTCTGTTATTTTTGTTTAATTTATTAATATTTAATTATAAGAATGCAGTATTTAAATGTAATAAAGTCACATTGAGACACACTTCTTAAAAAATTAATAAAAAAAATATTAAAAAAAAAATAAAAATAAATAACATCATAAATCACCATTTTTAAATATGTTACCCAAAAGAACGTATTAAACAAGTTTAGTTACTGCACAATAGCGATATAAATTACATACCTTCTTTCATGATAAATTGCGACAATAATGTATTTTAAGAACCAACACACAACAGCCTGCACTTGTTTGTAGACATTTTTAGATGAATTTCTGTATTAAATTACAATTATATCCTTACGAAATAGTGATTCTGGTGATAAATTTAATCAATTGTTCTCAAAGAAAGGTGACTCAGAAATTATGAAATTCAAGTTAGTAATAAAAAGCTATTAAATTATTTGCGTTTGATAAGCTATTAGTGTGTTGTCAAGAATATTATGAGTAAATAAATGTGTTTTATTCATGATATCATAAGCTAAGTCAAGATACTCTCGATTGAGACAGATAACATTAATATGTTCTAAAAATGTAGAAAAGAAAGAATAAACAAAATTAACAATATTTTATCATTTTATTGTTCAATTTATGTATTTTGTCATCTTTTAATATGTTACCAATTTTTACTTTAATAATCAGCAAAAATAATAAGAAAAGCAAGAAACTGCAAACAATTAGTTAACATTTTGATAACTATTTTTATATAATATTTTATTATGTTAAAGTTGATCTATAACAAATTTAAAAGCTACTTAATTTAAACTTTGCAAAAATTAACCGATTTAATAATCTGATGTTAGAAATGTTTTTAAAAGTAGTTTTATTCATCTAAAATACTAAGGTTCAGTGTAGAATTTGTAAAACATTCAAAACAGCATGAGCATTATATAGCAATTTTTTAACTCGAGTAAAAGAATTTTTACCTAAGAAAATTATTATACATAAGTCAACGTTAACTTGTCTATTAGCTTACCAACACCTGCATTACACAGATTGTCTTTCAAATTAGGATGTTTCTCTTTAAAAGTTATTTGTCTTTAAAAAATAACATTCTACAAAGATCTTAAGGAATTCTTAACAAATTCTTAAGCTTTCTTTGAACAATGGAAAAAAATAATGTTTTATTTAGGACAATTTATTTATCATATTTCACATGTTTTATTTACCAGTAACATCAGTTATTATTGCTCTAAAAGACCTGAACTGGTGCTTTCAACTTTGTTTTAAGTAAACATAGTTTATAGAAAGTTCATATTCACATTATGAATGACTACGGTAATCTAGATACAAACTTTAACACGGTTTAGAATTTTTTTCTTTATTCTAAGTCATTTTTCTAAAAACATTAATTAAATAATTAGGTAACATATAATTAATTTTAATTAGTTTTATTTGTAACACTTTTCAAAGCAATACTTTTATCTCTTGTATTTTCACTTTTTTGGAAACAATTCTAAAAATTATTTTTTTTTGAATTTCAGTCTAATCATTTAATTCATAAATTAATTGTACTTTGTCAATATTGTAACTTCAGAATTGTATGTTACGGAGATTTGAGGGTTAAAAATGGACAAGCTTAAACACTTTAACATTTTAACCACATAACATAACATAGTATACACTATAAACTACTTACCATTATTATTTTATAGTTTTATCCAAAATGATTGCATAGTTGTGATACAGTTTTGTAAATGTGTTCAGTTCTTTGTACAACAATATCAGTTTTAGAGAAAATAATTCATTCAATCAGTAATATTAGTTAAAAAAAACGACTGTCAATGTAATTACAAATCTACATAGGGCTAACAAACATCAGGACATTGCACAGAGCACAGATGATAAATTTCTTCAAATAGATATCAGCTAACACCATTAAAAACAAAAAAAAACAAGGAAATAAGCCTTATTTTAATGAGTAACATATGTTATGTATGTGACAAATTTGAAGTAATGCAAGTTTCAAGAACACTTACAGTTATCAAGCACAATTATTCAATTAAACACTATATTTTTTACTTGTTCATCTCAAAACATGAATATTATGACTGAATTAGCAATAGGGTAACATATTAGATTATGGTAAAATTTTTACTTTTGCCAGTGTGATTTTCACGAAAAACACACTGCTTCATATTGCTTGATCACGCAGCTTTCAAAAACATAAATTATTGCCTAAATTTGCTTACAAACAAAAATCCTACAGGTAAGTTTCTGACTTAAATTTCATCTTTTTAGGGTTATGTGTGTGACATACTTAATATGTTAGGTTAGAGTAAAAATTTTGAAATGAAAACTACATCAATCAAAAGAGAATACATCGTCCTTATACAAAAATATAAGTTTTAAGAAGTCATAGCTGGAATAGAGCAGAATTAAAGGTCCAAATCCATATATTTTTTCTACAAATTTTAGGGGTAACATATTAAAACCTCCGTAACACCCTTATGCCCCACTCGCCAGAATGCAAACAAGCTGCAAAATATCCGGGACATAACAGGCTTTCAGAAAAATTATGTCTACAAAATTCCCTAAGGGGGGAGCAAACATGTTCCTGGCCACCGGCCTATATGTTTAGTTTTAACTCTATTAATTCAACAAAAGCACATAAAATACAACATACATAGTTAACATAAAGTTGTGAATGGATGAGAGAACCAAGTGTTTACAACACGTATATTAATAGACTCTTTCTCCGTCATCATCAGAAAATAAACAAATAAAAAATAATAATTAAATAAACATAAAAATGATGAAGTACAAACATGCGCAGTGAAACAGTCAAGTATATTAACTCTATTCCAGATGTATAAAATAATTATTATTTGAACAAACCACTGTCGAGACTATGAGTTTTGATATCACTCGAGTGGAATAAGAACTTTTTATCACAAAGCAAACACAGCCCTTCTACATTTGTGTCAAGCATTCCCCAAATATGCGTACTTACACATTAAACATGGTTATACTTACAAGAACGTCAGGATGGTTAGAATTATTGCTGCTGCAATACCACAGGTAACACCAATTATAAGAACGTCTCCCGGGGGTGGGGTTGTCACTGGAGGTGTCACATGGGATGTTGGTAACCTCGCAGTAGTAGTTGTTATGTGTAACGTCGCGTTACTACTCACTTCTGTAGTGTCGGCGGTATGTGGACTGTCACTTGTACCGTGTATAGTTGTAGTTGACATATTAAGCCTACCAGCAGTAGAAGTGATATCCGTGACAGGTGTACTCGGGCTAAACACATTGCATTTGTTGGCAATTATGCAAAATTCCTTCTCAGTGTAATTCTGATCTAAAACAAACTTTTGAAAATCCGAATACGACATGATGGGTGGCGGACAAGGCGCTGTGTATAGAAAATTTTCAACACATCCTGTTGACCACGGGCAATATTGCATTAAATCCATCCTTTAGGTTTAAACAATCGTTCCTAATTTCACTTCCGTCTAAGCAGAATATTCACCACTTGCAATAGCGAATATTTGTCATTCAAATGCAGATAAAGCGATAATATATATCCCGAATAATAACAGTTCGTGCGTAAATGCGATTTAATAGCGAACATCATATTAACATATAACTTAACCTCGGTAAAATATTTTATCATGGAATGTAGGCATGCAGCATTTCAAGTACTTGGAAAATATCTTTTAATACATGTGATAGAAACAAAAGGAAATGAAGTTAAACAAATTAATGGTCTGCATAATTATAAAACAAACAGCTGTAGCAGCAAAATAACACAATTCCTCAATCTCCAGTAAGTTGGGTTCCAACGCTTATCCTTTTTTGATTTATACATTTCTTATGACACTACTAAATGAACGAACTAAGCATTATATTGTCTATTTAAGAAACGTTGACATGCCTACGTTGTTATATTACTACTATCGATAACGCGATTGAATAAAGGGCACTAACTCTTAAGTAAATTTATTGATCCAAAACACTTGACGGGTATCATCAAAGTTTATTTGAATATTTATTAAATAAAGGGCAACAACTCTGAAGAAAATGGACTGATAAAAAACTTGACGGGCATCGCCGCAGTATGTTAGTTCATATTTGTTCGAAGTTTCATCAAATTTATCCACAATCAGTGCTTAATTAACGTCAAATGTTTAGTCTCCATAGTTTTCCCTATTATTTCCGATCATTGACGGAATATTGTTTAATTCGGCAGTCAAATGCAGAAAACAATAAAGAGCCTTTACTTCTTTGATTTGTAGAAGTTCGGAATTTTGTTTTGGAAGTTTGTGTCATTACTTTGAAATAAGTAAAAACACTATATTTTGACAAATCCGTCAATACGTTTACAAATATCATAGGCGGAAACAAATACGTATACAATTATTGATGAAATTTAGAAATAAGGCTGCTTTTATAATTTATAGATCTTTGGGATACCGTTGAAAATTTAAATCCGATTAATTTTATTAGCCCAAACGAGAGTCTAAAAAGGTGATAATAGTTACAAAATACGATTAACCCCCAAAAAGTCAACAGGTTAGAAATATGTGACATTTTGTGTACTTACAATCTGTCACATTGAGTCACAAAAATGTCAATTTTAATCTAATGCTTAAATAAATTAAAATCGTAATTATATCGTATTATCTATAAACAAGTCTATCTAAAACAAAAAGCGAAATATATAATATTAAGATAACTGAAATAAATATTGCTAACTTAATTCACTTATGCACTTACGCACGCACGCAAGCAAGCAAAATGAATCGTGACGGCTAAGGCAATAAAATCAAATCAGAAAACAGAACACTAATAAAAAGTCATATGAGCGTTTAAAAACATCGCCACAAAAACATTATTCGAGGAAAGTGCAATAAATTTACACTTTGCACTATGTAGTTCCAGTTTTAAAAGCGACTGTCAGTTGAAGTTTGTAATCTTAGTTTTGTATATCAATCATTTCGACAACAGACTCGCACACACTGAGCCACGTTGTCTTCAGTTTATACTCCCCTTCCTCACACTCCCATAACACTCTTGTTTTCTTTTCAAAAATATCTCTCATGCTTGGTGACATATTTCCTAGATCTACATTTTCTTTCAGCATTAAAATAATATGCATTTCTTTGTAAATAGCTAGCTGAAATTCGTTACGATAGAATACACTTTGGCAATATTTGTTCGAAACTACTGCCACAAGAACATCAGACCGGTCAAGAAGCTCGGAAATTTCATCTAGAATTGGTTTGCCAAGTAAAATATCTGTCTCCTTCACATACTAGATTCCGGTCCGTTCCTATAACAAGTTTTACATTTTCATTGAGATTGTCTATCACATATTGATGCACAAACGAGTCATCTTCACTGCTGTACGTTAGAAATACAGCAAACCCTTCATTTCATCAATTTTACTTCTTCAACCTCTTTTTGGCGTCGTTTTCTGCGTATTTGTCTCTTTATACAGTAGACCATTAAGATCATGGTGCTCAGAAAAGCCAAGAATGCAATGGGTATGCTTACTGACAAACGCCTTTTCATCTCTTCGTCACACATCATTTGTACGGAAACAAGCGCATCCCGAACGATGGTTGTAACATTTTTAAACCCATGACACGTAAGGTCTTCATGTTTTAACTCTTTTGACGTCGCAAGCCAGATAACTAAATCGAGGTCTGCGCATCTAGAACAACCAAACGGGTTTGAAATTAGATTCACAGTAGATCCTTTCGGAAGATTTTCAATAACCTTGATGGAAGCACCGTCCAGCACAATTATTAGGTTGTTTTCCAAATCAAGGACATCCAGATGATTTAGATGGTTCAGATAAAGATTTATTGTCTGCAGCTTATTTGACGATAAGTCAATATACTTGAGGTTTATATTTGATTCAAACAGAGAAGAAGGGATCTCTGTAAACCCATTGCTGGATAGTCTGATATTCTCCAAATTGATCAGAGATTGAAACAATATTACAAACTGATCTGAATGACGATCCATCATCAAGAATAATTGGTTTCCCGATAAATTGCTTGTTAGGGCATTTTCAAAGCATGCCAGGGCATCCGGAGCGATAAATTCCAAAGTGTTTTCTGCTAGCTCTAACACTTCAACGCTTTGATTTCTGTATTGATTTTCATGCTTCTGAAACTAATTTCAATTGTACGCAGAGACCTTTTCGACGTTAATTCTGTCCATGAGATGGCGCCTGTACCCGAAATGAACAAGTTTTCAAGCGAAGGTAATTTAGGTGGTTTCAAGGCTTGCACGACAAAGTCAGCATGAAGACGTGTACAGCCATTCAGGCTTAACGTTTTTAAAATATTTAATCCGTCAAGTGTGGTTCGGTAGATTGTACTCAAAGTATCAAGATGTATTATGTAATTCTTGAAGATTCTTTAGTCTTTGAAATGTTTTCGGCTGAATATTCGAAATTGTTGAGTATGGATGGTCTAACGATTTTACGTTACTTATCTCCAGATAGGTATTGTTCTCAAGGGGCTTATCGTACTGATAGGTAATTTTGTCATGGTAATCATCGCAATCACCTGACTCATCGTACGCATCGGGCTCATCGTTCACAACGAACTGAAAGTACCGATGGCTATTGTGCTCAATGAATCCTTTGTTTGAAACTCTACTAAACATGGATTCTGTTAATATTTTAGCGTTAACATTAAGTAGTGTTACCTTTGTCTGGCCCTTCAGTAGCTCCCTTGGTATAAGATCACAATCTGATTCCTTAATTCTTGTAAGATAAAACTATAAAATTTCTAAAACTATTTTCATTTTCAATGTTCCATGGCTAATCAATAATCAGAATCCAACCCAGTCATAAATCATAAATTTAAGTTAATGGTGTTGTCAAGTATCTTCCGAAGCAATTAAGGGCTCGTCACACTCCTCCCAATCCTATTCATCGATAAAAAGAAAATTATCACAATCTCAATAATGGCAAAATGCCGTTCAATGAAACTTTGCACAAATGAATGTTACTAATGTATCTTGATTTTGCATACAGTAAGACACGTTAGAATAGTAAAGAAAACAAGCTAGACATTAAAATTCCTTAAAATTATATTTACATTAATTAACAAAAACTAAGCGATACAAAACATAATTTTAAATTCTCACGTAAGTGCAATGTTACTGACAAGAAAATGTTGTGTACTTTGTTAAAACTTTCAACTACTAAAAGAGAAATCAGTGATTGTCAGCCGTTTACGCGACCAGGAAGCGACCAGAAAATAGAAGGTCAAACACACTTTTACTAATATCTCGTAAAGTTTACATATGTAAGTCACGAGGACACAATAAATTGTTGTCAGTTTCATATTACTCATGTGAGCATTTAAAATGATGTTTTGTGTTGTTTAGTTTTTGTGAGTTTATGTAAATAGAAGCTGAGGGAATTTTTAGATCTCGCTATTTTACTTTACTGTTCTAACGTGTCCTACCATCTGCAAAATAAAGATACATTAATAAAATACATTTGTGCAAAGTTTCATTTAACGGCATGTTGCCGTTATTGAGATTTTGATAATTTTCTTTTTATCGATGAATAGGATTGGGAGGTATGTGGCGAGCCCTTAAACACAATGCTACTTATCACAAAGCACTCATCCTGTTACACTGATATCCAAGATTTCCATGAAGACAATAATGAAATCACATTTCCTGTAAATGTATTCGTTGAGCCGCACCTTATTTTCAATATCTTAAGTAAGTATGCCTACATTCTAAAGATTCATAATGATAAAAATATGTGAATAAAGTGTATGTAATGCTGCTATTCTTTCATGTTCTTATTAAATAACACATTATATATCATAGTTCACATAACTTTAATAATACGCACACAATTATGATATTTCGACAGACAAGCAGACAGACAGACGGACGGACGACAGACAGACAGACGATAATAGGGTTTATTATATACTAATTTCAAAATTATTACACACCAAAGAGTACCTTAAGGGAACCGGCAAAAAGTTCAGTTCTAAAGCATATTTGCCATAAAGGTTTAAACTAGGGTTGGTCACGCCATGTTGTCGTATAAAAAGGCATGCAAAGTTGTCTTGGTCAGCTTAATCTAACCCATCCAACTAAACAATATTGAATTCATAAGTATGAAAACACACAAAACAAAGTAAGCAGAAAATACTTTCAAACAGAAATGGTAGGTTTTGATGACCCTGGTCAAAAATGTAATATTGTAACGTAATGCATGCAAACACACAAATTTTAGGAGATGATACTTTCAAATAGAAATGGCAGGTTTTTATGACATCACTCAATGTAATATTGCAAGAAAGAAGAAAAGAGAGCCTAGGTTTATAAGAATATCAATTTCAAAACAGACACCACAAACAATTAACGAAAAAGAGATTCGTTGGGGTTACCGCCCTGGAACGGTCAGTGGCAAAACTATTGCCACTTTGGGGTTAAACCAGGTTCAAGGGTGCACCACGTCACACTTGCCCCAACAGGTTCTCATATAAACAAAGAAGTGCAAGTTGTCTGGGTGAAGTAACTCCAATCCACCTATCAATTGACAATGTTGCATGTAAAATATACGAAACCAATAGCGTTGTCAAGCAAACGGGCATGCACCCGAGACCAGATCCCCTGGAGTCAATAAGTAAGAACACGATGACACGGATAAAAGAAGCAGACCGAGCTTTTATGTTCTTTTACAAGATTTCCTTTTAAACCTTCATAAACACTTTAACCCTGCAACCGTCTTTCAAACAAAGAGGTTAGCATATCAAACAACTGTAGATGGGTTAATCATTCAGGCATGCAGAGCGCTGTAGAATATCATGTTGATAACCTTTCTTTTTGAATTAACAGATGGTTTTGACGAATATACTAAAGATATCGTTTCTGTAACTAACAGATATTACTACATTTGAAATTGAATTGTTGTGTTCGCCACAGAGAGTCTTTCTTGTAATTTATTTCCGGTGCTCTCTCTACCGAGCCTGCAAATTTTTTTATATTTGTCGTGTTCGATGGCTTTCAAACGTCCATTTTCATCTATTTCAATATAACAGTAGCGTTGTTTGTGCCGTGTGGCGGCTGTAAAAAGTCTCCCCATTCAATCAGTGCTGTTATCAAATTACGTCTTTTGAAGGTCGTTGAACACGATACTTATGTACTATATTAATAGTACGTCTAAAATACCTTTGTTTTAATATTTTGGCCAGTTTTGAGATAGGTGGTTTCAATTTCCCAGTCAATATAGATTTGGATATTGTTCAATCACCCCAAGGCTAAACTTCCTGCTCTTTTTTTAAATTTTGCCTTTGGCGTTGTCTGTGATATGCAGGATTTAAATTCTAAGATCCCCTGTCAAAATTCTATTCTGTATAGTTCCGCCCATTGTTTTCTCGTTTAGGGCAAACCCATTCATTTATCTGGGGACCATACGCCGCTGAACATGCGATTGTATTAATCTGAAAATACCGCATTGAAGATTCCATGTCCACTGCCATATGCACACCATCATTGTACTGTTTATTGGTGTAAATATTGAGTTGCGCTCAACCCAGTGCTAGGCGGCGTGGGCAGTAATATGTGTTTCCATAACTGCACATGAACAGGCTCAATCAAACCCATCCTGCAATATTTTCATATTTGTCGTGATCGATGGCTTTTAAATGTACCTTTTCATCTATCCCACGTGTTTCAGCGCTAATGATTTTCAATGAAGACAATGGTCTAGTTTTTCGACATTTTTATAGCTTTATAGAGGTTGCATGGTGTAAGTTGATGCAATATTTATCTTTACTTATAGTAGTTATTTTGACAGCAATATGTTGCGGTTTTTATTCTCTCCTAGCTGTTTCAATAGATTTTTGGATTGTACTTAATTTAATTTTCATTTGTTCATCTATTGCTTAAGACAGGCAGGCAGGCAGGCAGGCAGGCAGGCAGCGGATAGACAAGATTTATTTATTTCCAAAAGGCTAAGAAGCCCATAAGGACAATATGAACAAATAAATAGACAGCGAACAGTGAAAACAATAATACATATATGCACATACATTAGCATCAAAATAGTAATGGTGAAGGTTCGTATAATAACATATATTAACATATGTTAACAAGCATTAACATGCAAAATTAGTTTTGAACATTTTGAACATTGTTGGAACCTGTAACATTATAATATATTCTGTAGCAATACTGTCATAAGTATTTACGAGAAAGAAAATTTGTTGATAATTGTAAATGAAAAACAAATTAATTTTCATATATAATCTCATTTTTTACACGAAAAGCTTTCTCCACGAATATACCTTATTTTGTAATTATTGTTTTATTTTCGGAACTGATCAGTTCCAGGAATGTAAACATATTTGGGCGGTAAGTATATCTTGAAGATATGTATTTTTTACGAAGTTCACTATAAAGAGGGCATTCTATAATAAAATGGAATTCGTCTTCTAACAAATTACATATTTAACATGTTCTTTCATTTATTGGTGTTCTGATCGGTTGGGTCCAGCGACCCGATTCAATATGCAGTCTATGTGATGACACTCTAAGCTTACAAAGAGACTGACAAAACTTGTTGATAGTGAAATAATCTAAATATGGCTGGAATTTAAAGCAAGCAATATGTTTGTAAAAAAGGTATCCAGATGAATTCTTAATTCTACTATGCCAGTTTTGTATAAATTGATGTTTTAATCTTTGTTTAACCGATATTAAAAATAATTTATTATTGCCTACATGTTGTTGCAACATAATAAAACCCCAACGAAGAAAGTAAGTCTTTTACTAATGAACACCAATTAACTTTATTTGGTGCAGTAACCATATCATGTTTCATCAAATTGTAGACTAGTGATAGGTATTTATTATTTGGCATATCTAGTATTCTGGTCAAATATTGTGTCGTTTTCTTAACACCTAGAAATTGTTTACAAAACTGCAAATGAATAGTTTCAATAGATGCATCGTTTGCAAAACCACATATTTCACTGCAGTAATTCAAAATCGGCGATACTAATTTGTCAAATTGATCGAGCTTATGTTTTGGAGTAAATTTGTGTAAATATTTATTAAACTTAAAAATCGCTTTCTGAGCTTGGCCTGATAATGTGTTTTGTGCACTACTTAATGACCCGCAGCATGTGAAAACAATCCCTAAATAATTAAATTTATTAACAATTTCGATTATTTGACCATTATAATAAAACATCGTGTTTCGTGGATTGCGTCCACCTTTCCGGAAAATCATTATTTTTGTTTTTGAAACATTAACTTGAGTTTGCAAATAAAACGATATCATCGGCATATAATAGCATAAAAATTTTAAACGTATTTACGTCGATACTATCTGCTTTATTGTGAATAAACATATCTTCAAGATCATTTATAAATATAGAAAACAAAAAAGGGGATAGACACTCACCTTGTCTTACACCGAGTAGACAAGGAAATTCGTCACTCAATTCATTTTTACATTTAACTCTCGACTTAACAGATTCGTAAATGGATTTAACAATGTCTAAAATGTTTCCCCTGAGCCCCAATTGTATCATTTTATACCATAGATTGTCACGATCTACATAATCAAACGCTTTAGTAAAATCAACAAATAGCGTGAAAAGGTGTCTTCCCTGATTTAAAACATGTGAAATTAAACCACTTATTACGAAAATATTATCTGCGGTACTCATATTAGATCTAAAACCTGCTTGTGCTTCGATATAAGCATTATACGTTTCAGCCCACGATTTCAGTCTATTATTAATAACACGTGTAAAAAGTTTACCTAATGCACTTAATAATGTGATACCTCTTTAGTTTTCAACATTATTAATATTTCCTTTTTTTTGTAATGGGACGACATAGCCTTCGGACCATCTGTCCGGGAAATGACCGGTTTCAAATAGTTTATTAAATAATGCATGTAATACTGGTACTAAAGTATATTTTCCTGAGATAAAGAATTCATTAAGTAATATATCAGGACCTCACGATTTATTGTTACTTAGCCGCTTTATTGCAAAATTAATTTCGTCAGCTGAAATCTGTGTATTTAATTCATCGAACATTATTTTAAATTCGTTTTTTTTTCATACCTATTTATAAATTCTATTTTGTCATCATCTGGTGTGAAAAATCTATTATCTGGATTATTTATTGCTTTAAAATACTTTTCAAAAGTTGACAATGGTATATTTGACTGTTTAACACCTGAAACTTCTTTAAGCATATTCCAATATAAAAGCGCGCGTTTTTATATCTAACACTCATTAGTTTTTTTTTCTTTATCAAAATCATACCTACATCGTCTTAGTGTAGTCTTAAACTCAGATCGGGCTCTAACCATGTTAATTCTATTATTGTCATTCTTATTATTTCTATATATGTTTAAACATTTGAAGAAAATACTTCTTTTTTCATAACACTCTCTATTTAACCAAGGAAGTTCATTTTCAGAAAAAATTGTTATTTGTACAATGCGTTTCATTTGATCTTTTTATTAATTGAGAAGCGACAGTTTTAAACATGGATTCTATTTTTGGTACACAGCAATCTAAATCATCACTCGAATTACTAAACACAATATCGTTAGTCATCTCATTTAATAACTGCAAATTTTCATCCGAATTTAAATTTTCGATGTACACATTTTTCAGTTCTTTTTTCCATACATATTTAAAATCAATACAGTCACACCCTTGAAGAATCTCATCACTACATTGCTGTTCGATAACATTATTAAAAACATAGAACACGGTCATCAAACAATGGTCCGAGACAATATTTCGTATATCAATTTAAAATCAACAATATTATTGAACATCTCATTCTTACATAATAAGTAGTCAACAACACTGCAACCTCTGTCATTAACAAATGTATGATTACCTAGTTTAAAATCATTTCCTTTTCTACAATTCACAATTTTGAAACCAGTTTGTTTACAAAAATCCACAAATTTACCGTTATGATTAACATGCCCTTGATTCTGAGAGTATCTTTGGATTATTATATCTGACTCGTATCCTTCAAGTAATATGTCAATGTTACAAAAATTTATATTATCAAAATCAACAAAGTCTGGCAGTGTAGAAGTACGTGAGTTAAAGTCACCATAAATTAAGCGGTCTCGATAGCTCATTTGGGTTGGAAAGAGTAGCCTCGACCAGGATTCGAACCTCGGTGTTTTGAATCCTCGTCGAGGCTACTCTTTCCAACCCAAATCTGCCATATTGGCATTGTCGGCATGATGATTACCCTTAGAGCTCTTTCGGGCGAAGCATGTTTGGCTGGGGTATTCAACCCGAACCTAGGCAGAAACTTGCGGACATTTCCAAGTAAGATGGAAAGGTCTCGTATAAGTGGGGAGGAAATGTATTAGATTTGTTACCAGAAGCCTCGGTACCACAATTGCTAGAGCAACGGTATGGTAAGCCGGAGGTCCGAGGTCCGAATCCTGGTTGAGTCCCTTAAATTGAACAAGCAAATTGAATTTATATCCCCCGCCGAGTACTGGTTATTACTAAAACAACAGCTGAAGACATAGGGCTTTATTTAGATATCATGGCAAAAAAATAAAACTTCAGATGGTGCAAATGGTTGGGCAGCTCACCAGAATATAAGAATGAGACGTAAAGTCTTAAAGTTGTTGAAATTAAGAACACAGTAGTAAAAAAAATATCACAGTATTTAATTAAAATCCATCCAGAAGATGCAGAGAAGTAGCGCGGAAACGGATACTACTGTATATGCATAATGCATAACTTATCAAAGGGCCATAACTCTGTGTTAAACGGTCAGACCAGAACAATATAACAATATGGGCATCTTGTTCTTGATGGTTTACATAGTTTCATTGAAATCCACCCAGTAGTTGCAGAGAAATAGCAAGGAAACGAATACTGCTCTACAAGCATAATGCATAAGTTATCAAAGGGCCATAACTCTGTGTTAAACAGTCTGACCGGAACAAGACTATGATATGCGCATCTCCGCTTGGTATTGATGTCTTCCAGAAAGTTTATTGAAATCCATCCCGTAGTTGCAGAGAAATAGCGCGGAAACGAATACTGCTCTATATGCATAATGCATAAGTTATCAAAGGGCCATATCTCTGTGTTAAACTGTCTGACCGGGACAAGAAGACAATATGCGCATCTCCTCTTGGTATTGATGGCTCCCAGAAAGTTTCATTGAAATCCATCCAGTAGTTGCAGTGAAATAGCGTGGAAACGAATACTGCTCTATATGCATCATGCATAAGTTATCAAAGGGCAATAACTCTGTGTTAAACAGTCTGACCGGAACAAGACTATGATATGCGCATCTCCACTTGGTATTGATTGTTCCCAGAAAGTTTCATTGAAATCCATCCAATAGTTGCAGAGAAATAGTGAGGAAACGAATACTGTTCTGAATGCATAATGCATAAATTATCAAAGGGCCATATCTCTGTGTTAAACAGTCTCACCGGAACAAGAAGACAATATGCGCATCTCCTCTTGGTATTGATGGCTCCCAGAAAGTTTCATTGAAATGCATCCAGTAGTTGCAGAGAAATAGCGCGGAAACGAATACTGCTCTATATGCATCATGCATAAGTTATCAAAGGGCAATAACTCTGTGTTAAACAGTCTGACGGGAACAAGATGATGACATGCGCATCTCCGCTTGGTATTGATGGTTCCCAGAAGGTTTCATTGAAATTCATTCAATAGTTTCAGAGAAATAGTGAGGAAACGAATACTGCTCTGAATGCATAATGCATAAGTAATCAAAGGGCAATAACTCTTTGCTAAAAGGTCTCAAGGGAACAAGACGTTAACAGCGAATCTCCTCTTGGTAATTATGGTTTTCAGAAAGAATTATTGAAATCCATACGGAAGTTGCACATGAATAGCGCGGAAACGAATACTGCTCTATATGCATAATGCATAAGTTATCAAAAACCATAACTCTATGTTAAATGGTCTGACCGAAACAAGACGACGATATGCGAATCTCCTCTTGGTATAGATAGTTTCCAGAAAGTTTCAGTGAAATCCATCCCGTAGTTGCAGAGAAATAGCGCGGAAACGAATACTGCTCTATATGCATAATGCATAAGTTATCAAAGGGCAATAACTCTGTGTTAAACAGTCTGACCGGATCAAGACGACAATATGCGCATCTCCTCTTGGTATTGATGGTTCTCAGAAAGATTCATTGAAATCCATTCAGGAGTTGCAGAGAAATAGCGCGGAATTGAATACTGCTCTATATGCATCATGCATAAGTTATCAAAGGGCAATAACTCTGTGTTTAACAGTCAGACGGGAACAAGACGATGATATGCACATCTCCTCTTGGTATTGATGGTTCCCAGAAAGTTTCATTGAAATCCATCCAATAGTTGCAGAGAAATAGTGAGGAAACAAATTCTGCTCTAAATGCATAAATAAATACATAAGTAATCAAAGGACAATAACTCTGTGTTAAAAGGTCTCAGGGGAACAAGACAATGATATGCGCATCTACTCTTGGTATTGATGGTTCCCAGAAAGTTAATAACTCTGTGTTAACGTTCTGACCAGAAAAAGACGTTAATATGCGAATCTCCTCTTGGTAATGATGGTTTTCAGAAAGAGTTATTGAAATCCATACGGAAGTTGCACATGAATAGCGCGGCAACGAATACTGCTCTATATGCATAATTCATAAGTTATCAAAGGGCCATAACTCTATGTTAAATGGTCTGACCGAAACAAGACGACGATATGCGCATCTCCTCTGGGTATAGATGGTTTCCAGAAAGTTTCATTGAAATCCATTCAGTAGTTGCAGAGAAATAGCGCGGAAAGGAATACGGCTCTATTTGCATAATGCATAAGTCATCAAAGAGAAATAACTCTTTGTTTAATGGTCTGACCGAAACAAGACGACGATATGCGCATCTCCTCTTGGTATAAATGGTTTCCAGAAAGTTTCAGTGAAATCCATCCCGTAGTTGCAGAGAAATAGCGCGGAAACGAAAACTGCTCTATATGCATAATGCATAAGTTATCAAAGGGGCATAACTCTGTGTTAAATGGTCTGACCAAAACAAGACGACGACATGCTTATCTCCTCTTGGTATAGATGGTATCCAGAAAATTTCGGTGAAATCAATTCAGTAGTTGAAGAGAAATAATGCGGAAACGAATACTGCTCTATATGCACAATGCATAAGTTATCAAAGGGCCATAACTCTGTGTTAAATGGTCTGACCGGAACAAGACGACGATATGCGCATCTCCTTTTGTTACTGATGGTTTCCACAAAGTTTCGTTGAAATCCATCCAGTGGTTGCAGAGAAATAGCGCGGAAGCGAAATTCGGACGGACAGCGTGACGGCGTGACAGTGTGACGGTGTGACAGCGTGACGGTGTGACAGCGTGACAGTGTGTCAGCGTGACGGACGGACAGCGGCAAAACAATATCCCCCTCCCGATTTCATCGGCGGGGGATAAGAAGGGTGGGTATAAAACCTAGACTCCTTCTGCCGACAATTTAAACATATAGGGGAAAGGCAGACAATATAGAATGTATGGGGTTATTGGAAAATGCAGACAATATAGACTGTATAGGGAAAGGGTTTGGTATAGTTCTTTTGCAGTTTAGGTATACTGTGCTCTTATTCAGTCGGGGATCTTTCCTGTTCAGGAAAGTTGGGGATTCCCCTTTTCACGTCCCTGATCAGGAAATATTGATTGAAAAATGTCCCCTTTGGGGAAAGAAAATGCACATATTTTATATACCTTGGGGTATGAGCTCCGGGCATCACAGGATACGTTTGAGCTACATATTAATTGCTTGTATCCGTTCTTAAAAAACAATTATCTTAAATTCTACCGAGGCCGAATATTTAAAACATTATCGTCTGTGAGATATTCAAGCTCAAAGTTGAATGATATTCAAGAAAACCAACCATTTTCAGCACTTTCCCGTTTTGAACATATACTTTTCCGAACTGGCAACTACTTGGCCATTTCCATTACAACCTTTCATGTAATAACTTTCCTGATCCGGAAAGCAATTTTCAAATCATTAAAGTTTTCATTTAAATGCTTGAAGTAACATGCTTTATAATACCAGGGATGCATAACAAAAATCGAAGAAAACTCAGTACTGATTGAGAGACCAAGTGATAATACAATAAGTTGATCTGACAAAAAGGTGCCCACAACTGCATGCAGATTACTTATCTTGAAAAGTTTAAAGCTTTGTGAATGTTCTGTGGATGCCACTATCTTTAAAAATCGGCGAAAATTTGTTTCAACTGTTGATCTAAAGCATCGTGCTTTACGCTGGGAATCCACTTGGACCTAGTGGAGTCGATTTCTGGCCTGCAAAGTGGCTGGAAACAGCGGCTCTAGCCCAACCGCAGCCCGTTTGTGTTGTCTATATGTAAATAAACGCTTATTCCCTGTATAATAGTGAATGCAGTATTTTTCATTTTGAATATTTTATCTAAAACAAGTAAGTTATTAGGCTGGCAATGTCTGCCTTGATCTTGCTGAAACAATGTCTGACTTGCAAAGTGGCTGGAACCTAGTGGTTCCAGCCCTTTACGGAACAATGTGTACGCATTTATCAGGGTTCTCAATAAGAGCTGGCAGCCGGCCAAAATGGCCGTTTAAAATCATGTTTCGGCCGGTTAAAATTCCCCGACGGTTCAAAAATCGAAAAATTTTCCATGCGTTTGTTTTCGCTAATGTTATCCTTTTCGGCACTTTCTCCCCTTTGCGCTTTTTAATGCTGTTTCGAATGCTTTGGATAACAGCGTTATCACAATGTAGACTGGTAAAATTTTTCCAATAATTTGTGATAGTTTAATTGCTCTGTGAAGCGAAAAAGCGAACACAGTCCTCTATCTTTTGAAAACGTGAATTGTCAAAATGAAAGAGAAAGTTGGACTGCCGGTCGAATTTGTTTAAATATTTCACGTCCAGTAATGAGTTTCAGCGTTGATGCTTTGTGTGTTCGGTCACCTGTTGTATGTTCTTGTGTTTGCATGCTATTAGAGTTTGGAGTCTTTAACATATTCCAGTAAAAAAATCGGTTGCTGTGCAATTCTTAAATTTTGAACAAACCACTTTCGTTTCAGGTCTCGTTTGTGGCTTTGCCTTTTGTAGTTATTATCGAAGTTCCTTGTTTTGTATGAATAATTTGTAAAAAAAAATGAAAGACTATTTTCGTATGATAATTACTGAATGAATTAAAATAGTAAGAAATTTCAAAAATATCAACAAATCGAAATCTGGCAATTGCATTGCAAAATTTTCATTAGAATTATTGATTAAGGCTTAGCCATTTTCATGATAATGAGTATCCATTTTATAAATGTTTAGTGCAAAAATATGTTTATAGTGTCCATATAGCACGGTAGCATCATACTGCCATGTAATAAAGATGCTTAAAACACATTTTTATCCACCGCCGCATAGCGGCTAGGGGATATAGGAATGGTCTTCGTCCGTCCGTCCGTCCGTCCGTCCTTCCGTGTGCGCACATTTAGTGTCCGGTCCATAACTTTTCAACCCCTAGAATGAATTTCATGAACCTTTGGGCAAATGTTCTCCCCATCAAGACGAAGTGCAGAACCCATTTTCCAACATGGCCGGCTCAATGTCAAAGTCACTAGATCAGATTAAAGCAAAATATTGTTAACGCCATGGAGGTCACATGTTTTGTCCGATTGTCATCATATTCGGTATGAATATTGATATTGATGATCTCTACTCAAATTATTAAAATCATATTCTTGAATTGCACAGGGCTCCGCCCTGGGGATTTAATTTTTTTTCTTTTAAATTCTGTTTTTAACCTTTGATTTTCTACAGAAGTCAACCAGATTTTGACACAAACTTTATATCATCTTAAAATTAAATCTTTCCTGAACAATTCATTCACTGGTTGTTCAGTGATTAAATTTGAAACAAAAATTTTAGTAGCAGAGTGAAAATTTCAAGTATCAAAATTCCAATATTTCTACCTGTCTTCAGCTATATTTAGATTCAATATTAAGATGTTGTTAGGATGCATTCCTCCAGTTGCTGGTCAATGACCTAATGAACTTTGCTGCTTAGATTTGTGTTATGCAATATAAAGAACTTTGCTCTGGAAGATTTTATAGTGGAAAATTTGTCATTTTCTATTGATACTGACCAAATAAACTTTATTACTTTATAGCACTTTAAATATCAGGCTTTTCTGATATTCACTGTTTGTATGTAAAACAACAACAACAACAAATTTGTAGCTAATTCGCAAAATGTTAAGACTAAAAAGAGAGGTCTCAGCTATATACAGTGTATGTACACAAACTGGAAAGTTAATTGGTGGTCTCTGAACCCCTGGAATGAATATCATGAAACTTAAGTGAAAGGTTCAGTTCATGAAACTGATGTGCAGAACCCATGTTCCAACCTGGCTGGCTCAAGATCAAGGTCATTGAAGATTTGAACTATGTATTTTGTGTCCGATTCATATCTTCTGAACCCCTGCAATGAATTTTATCAAACTTTAGTCAAATGTTCTTTCCACCAAGATGATGTTCCAACCTGGCCTGCTGAAGGTAAAGGTCACTAGTTGTCTTTGAAAGTTCAGTTTTGACCATGTCTTTCATATTTGCTCCATAACTTCCATACTGCTGGAGATATATTTGTTAATTTGCAATTAAGCATCCATAACCTTTCCAACAAGTCTACATGCGGCGGGGGATATTGCTGTCGCTCTGACTGCCTTGTTCCATTTAAAGGCTGTATAATAAAAATATTTACTTTTCAATATCCATTTCCGCTCCAGTACTGCAAAGGTCAAAATTCGAGTTGGAAATTGATGCAACAGAGTGAAAGAGTGTAACAGTTGTCAGTAACAAACATCACAGTTCATTGAAGTGACATATACCATTAATAACAGGAAAATTGCAAGAATTTAATCCATACTGTGTTCTAAAATTTACCAACAATCGAGTCAGAAAAGAAAATAGCAGGAAAACAAACAATCTTTATTTTCATGGGAAGGCTTTGTTGTATTGTACAAAATACAAATTCACATTCAAAAGAAGACCAAGAAGTGGTAAAATTATTACAATTCATGTGAACATTACAGGGCAAATCAATCATAAAAAGTGTGACATGCCTCAAAGAAGACATATTAGGGGTAAGCAAAGAGTCTCGATGGCCAAACTGGCTAAAGAAAATGGACCAGCTGAAGTATTTTACCATAACTTAAGCGCAGCTGATGAAGATGCCATCAAATTAGGAAACCTTATCAATGTACCTTCAAAGGCTGCTTTAAGGCAGATGCTGCATGAAGTAATAAGTTCAGAATTAGAAGACAGATATGAATTCAAGGAAATTGATATAATTAGTGAAACTTTAAAAGATATTATGCCAGGAGGTTACATCCAGTATTTTGCGAAGTAACCGCTGAATGTTATAATGTATACTGACGCTCAGATCTCTTTTCTCTATAGATTAATTAAAGAGAAAAATGCCGAAATGTATCTGGAAGCAACTGTGACAAAGTCCCAGAACAAGACTGCAGTGTTCCGTATTATGCCCTTGTTGTTAAAGGCGATGGAAGTAATCCACCACTCCCTATAGCAGAGTTTTTAAGCAACAAACAGACCCTGCCAGACATTTTGAACTTCTCGCACGTGTGCAGTATGCCAGTTCTCAAAAAAGCAGACATCACAATGTGCCTCAAAGTATAGAAGTTGACTTTAGCTGGGCACTGATTCATGCTGCAAATCTGTCGCTAAACAAAAAAAACAACAACACAAGATTACTTAAACAATGGAAATTTAAGCAGCCTGAATGTGTTGTGCATGTTTGTTCTGCACTTCTTATACACAGTATAAGCTCAGTGTTGAAGACATCTGACAAAAATGTAAAAAATTGTTTATGTCAACAGTGGCATCTATGGAGTAAAACTTTACAAGAAGTGTACAGTCTATTCAATCACCTCTGTGCTGTAGCACAAGGCAAGGGCGTGTAGATGAAGTAATAAATAACATAGAAACATTACTTAAACATCAACAACAGAACTTCAAGAAGTTGTTGAAGAAAAAATAGATGACATGGTAAAAGGAAAATGCTGGCTAAAACAGACAGCGTATTACCAGCACTTTGTCCGCATATATGAAACATACCATGACAAGGATGACAAGAAAGATGAACCAATCACAAATCCTTTCTTCAGCAAGAGCTTTGTTCACTACCTTTTGCAAAGACTGTTGTCAGTACTGCCACTTTGGTGTGGAATGTTAATTCTTGAAAAGCACAGAACAAATGCTACAGTTGAAAATTGGTTCAGAATTGTAAATGAGACCATATTGTTCAGAAAAACCAGACTTCGGATAGGGGAATTTATAAAAAAAATGGCTTCAAGTCTTCATGGACGCATAATTGAATATGGACTTCCAGTGAAAGAAGGTACCTAAAATATTATAGTAGTACTAAGCAATCATTATACCCTCGCTTCGAAGAAGAGGGGGTTATACTGTTTTACCCTTGTTTGTCCGTGCATTCTTTTGTCTGTCCGTAATAAAGTTTCTGTTTCGGTTTTCTTAGCAACTATAGCATGCAGCAGACTGATATTTTGCAAATGGCTTTAACCTATAATCCCATATGGTGTAAAGCTTTTTTATGCTCCTTGCTCATCTACTTTCTTTTTACAGAATTTGTTTTATAGATTTGTCTACTATATAGATACATTACATCAACCAAAGGACATCGTTATTTTCCTGTGCAGTTTTCTAAGCAGCTATAGCATGCAGCAGACTGATATTTTGCTTATTGCTTTATCCTATAGTCCCATATGGTTACAAGCGATTTTATGCTCCTTGCTAATCTACCTCCTGTTTATTTTTTTTACTTCCTGTTGACTGAATACTTAGAGTTTTACACATAGTTGACATAAATGCACAATTTCTGTTACATTTTTCTAAGCATCTATAATACGTGGCAACCTGATGTTTTGCATTTTGCATTTTGCTTTATCCTATAGTCCCATGCAGCAGCCTGATAACTTATATATTTGTACTTAATCTTAATAAATGCTATTTTTTACAGTATCATTCTTATTAAAAAAAAATTCCTGTACTCGACAAGGTTTTTATTCACTGTAGCAGTTTTTAAGTATTTTTATATTGTATCAATAGCACTTTATTAAAAGGCATACTATTGTAAAACTTGTTTTTTTAACATTTATTTTGTGTACTTTCAGTATTTACCATAAACTTCATCGTGATCATCAAACGTTAGAAATAAAATGCATGCATTTGTTTTTTGTTTTGTCGATGGTAATGGTTATACTCACTGGCCGATTATCCTAGGTCCGGTATGTGAGTGCCACTTGGTGCCTCATTGTTTATTTTTATTAGCGTTATGATGGTTTGATTGAATACTAGCAAATTGGCGAAACATTAGAGTGCCACTTGGCACTGTATAGGACTTGGCATAAATTTGAGTGTCACTTGGCGCTGTGCTATACTGGAACGGAACTGGCTTGTGGTAGACTACATGTAGTTTCGAAACGTATTGTTATTAGATGATAGAAATCAACAAAAAGTCGCTTCGTTTAAATTTGAGCGTATCTGTTTCATTTAGGTGCAAGAATACAATATGCTGTTACAAGCAAAAGTGGAAACTGTTAACAAGACCTGCCTTTTTGTTTATACATGTGGATTCATGCTGTTCTTTGTCTGTTAATGATAAAAAGACTTTTCATACTGTACTTTGTTTTATCATCACTTTAAATGTTCTTATTATGAATTACTTTAAATATGGAGTAAATTATGCGTGTGCTTGATAATTCAGTTTTTAAAAACATCACGGGACTAAAAAAACTGTTGTTTTTTTTTCTGAAAGCAGACTTGATATTGAGTTACAATATCCAGTTATTTTTCAAAATATACTGTTTAATGTTCGCAGAAATACCGAGCGTTTCGCAATACATCTTACAGAAAAAAAAATACATCACTGCTGATATTTTGCTGCAAATGTAAGAATAAAAAGCTAAATGGTTGAATAAACTGCTCGCATACCTGTTTATTTACACCTGAGTGCTTAATACAATGCAAATACACGTCTTATCATATTTCACTTTTTGATATGTCAACAGTCTGCTCCAGATGTCGATCACTAGCGTTATAAAGGAAGTAAATTTAGATAGCATTTAATAAGTGCTAACTCTAATGTAAAAATATTGTATAGACTGGATTATTCATGGAGAAATATTGCATATGTGGAGTGACAGACATTTTGGATATTGCGCCGTGCCCTCCTCCGAGTTTGACGTACACTGAATTCCGTAACTAAGCTTTGTCACAAAATATCAGTGATGATTACATTAAAATAATCGCGAGTAATTGCCAAATTTCTGAATCTCCAACGCCGCCTCCTTGGACAACCCCAGTGGTCGTTTATCAGGAAGGAGAAAGCAACGTGAAAATATTGATTATTGTGATCGTGACCGTCATTACAGTTGTAGTATTTTCAGCGATTGTCATTTTGTACGTATTGCAAACATTATCTTTATTCTGTCTGTACGTTTTTATAACGTTTAAGATTAACCGTTTAGTGGTGGTTTACACTTCTCTTCTTTTTATGAAGTTATATGGTGTCTTTTAAAAATATGAAATGTTTAATATTCATCCTCTATGCTTTCACTCTCTTTGATCGTGCTTTTTTCTGCTTATTGCATGTATGAGCTTTTTCTTAGCAAGCGGAATTTCAAGCTCTTGTAAGTAATCAGATTACTTTTATATAATTTATAGCAGTCATGAATACATAAAACAATAATTTTTTTATAAAGGAATAATAAAATCTTGCAGATAAATTGTTCACGTAATAAAGACGTTGAGAGCATTTCATCAGACGAAGTAGTGCTCATTCTCCCGTTTCTATTCTGAGCCTAAAGAGTATTAAACCCAGCATATGTCGTTAACCTTCGACTGAAATAATGATTGTGATGAATACATTGAATACATGAATACATACACACTTGGTCTCATATTACAATCAATGTGAATAACAGCGAGTTAAACAAGGGGTCGACGTAAACATAAGGAAGGATGTTAGACCCTCTACCACATCAGCAAACGACCCCAACAAGTCCTGACCACTGTTCCCAGCCCGATCATTTCAGACTCCTGTGTATTTTATAATCCTTAGATCCCTGTTTTAGTAGAGTTTAAGATGTCTTTTGATAATGTTGACATTGTATAGACCCTTCTTAAAAACATTTAAAATGTTGCGAAGTTTCCATACAACTGAATATTTCTTGAGTTAATTGAAAAACATGAATATGTACGACTTCAATAGAGTCTACAGTGTAATTCTGTCATTTTTCTTTCAGCATTTGGTGGAGGCGTAGAAATAAATCGGTACGTACAAATAGTTTACTCGATTTAGGAAGAATAGAAAAATTTCAGTTTAGTTACCAGTTTCAATTACCTCCCTTGATAATAATATGCTAATTTCAAACCATACAGTATGTCAACCATAGTGGGTGGTAGTTTATAGTCGAACTATCTTTTAAGAGGGGGTAGGGGAGCAAATAGTATGTACTATGTCTGTCTCTAGCATGTTTGGCTCGGCGCTACCGCCGTATTGGTATGGCTTTTGGTTACAAATTGTAATGAATAAAGTACGGTTTTGTTTAGTTCGCACCTTAAAAATGAAATATTAATAAAAGTAATGACTGAAGTTCACGAAAAAATTCAAGAATGTAAAATCTCATGATGTAGAAACACCGATACAAAATGAACGCGATGATTTCAAATTTGAATTTGTTTGTTTTGACCTTAAAAAGAAAATAGAATTTCAAGAATATCTAACTTAGCAAAATTATTTCAAGACCACATATGACGTGTGCATAGCCGCTGCCGCCGGTAAAGCAAGACAATCGTTGCACTGAGTTCCTGTGAGGGCGATGTGTTAGCGTTTCTTTTGATACGGAAAGGAAGGGTGTCAGATTTGTAACCTTTTATCTAGACTTTGGTAAAAACATGGAGAAAAAGGAGATCGGATAAAATCTTTCATCACCTTATTTATGAACATTTCTCTGCTACAGAAAAACCAAGCTTTAGCTATGCTTAATTTGATTCTCTCCGATAAGACAGTATAACAATAACAATTTGAAATATTAAGTTACTAAAAAATATTAAAAATATGTATTATTATTATTATAATTATTATGTGTTAAACTAAGCCATCCATAAAGACATACAGGTAAAAAGGTCCAGCCTCCTCGCTTATTCTTACACGTCTTGAACACTCAGTAGTTTTAGAGCTCAGAATAAAAGAAAAAATGTCTTGAAAAATTTCCTTTTAGACAACAGGCCACACCTCTTCCTCCGATAGACGGACGACGAACAAGTAGAGTAACGTCTCAACAAAATAAAGATAAACTGTTCTTGAATAATCGGTATCCCATGTCATGCATTGATGATTACGTTAATAAGGGCTATCCTATCAACCTCTTTTGTGGTTGTTCCTGCTGGTTCATTCGGTAGCGTGGTCGAAATTGCTTGTTTGTTGTCGCCGTACAGTATAGTTTCGCTCCCCAGTGGAGGCAATATCATTTAAATTCACAGTAGCGCTATTTGTGCAGTGTGGCGGCTTTAAAACGTCTCCCCGTTCATAACGTCAGTACAGTATTTTTATCGTAAATAATCGGTTACCAATATCATGCAGTGATAATTACGTTAATCAAGATTATCCAATTAACCTATTTGGGGTTGTCTATGCTAGCTCAGTCGGTAGCGTGGCTAGGCGCTGTCACCGTATGGTACGGGTTCGCTCCCCAGTGGAGGGAATATCATTTAATAAATCTATAGAACTTTACATTTTATCTTGTGAATGTTGCGCTTCGATAATTTAACCACCTGATACAAATTCTTATTACTGAGAACAAATTCAAAAATGAAATGCCTATAACATATTTAACACCGTATCGCATTCGCATATTTCAAAGTATTTACTTTAATTCTATATAATTGAACTGAAACCAGACTACTTACAGTCCGCCACACAACTGTCACCAGATCTTTTTGTTAAACTGCCTAAGCGGTTGTTTGCATCCACTTTCCCTCCACATACCCCTCAACGGCACTTCCTCCGGGTAAAAGCTAACTCCAGTGGCAAAATTGATGCATCAACCACTGTGTTTTATGCATATCAGAAATCACTTTATTTTTGTCAATATTCATTTATTAGTACATTATGAATGTCTTGAAGGATATAGCATGTACTTGCGATGGAAATTAAAATATTTTACTTTACAACTTTGCAATAAGAAAATTAACCGTTATTTGATAAGTCCTATTATACTTTCACAAACTTACAAAACACGCACATCCTACCGTAAAAAGGTGAAATATGCATATCAGGAATCGCCACATTCAGAAAAAACAGCCTCCCACACAGTCAAGAAGAAGAGAGGGAGAGAGCATGGTTAATAAAATGATCAGTTTCAAAAGAGACACCACTAACAATTAACAAAAATGAGAACCCGAGGGGTTGCCGCCTTGGAACGGTCAGTGGCAAATCAAATTGCCACTGGGGGTTTAAACCAGGTTCTAGGGTGCACCAACCTCACACTTGCCCCAACAGGTTCTCATATCACAAAACAAATACAAGTTGTCTTGGTGACACAGCTCCAACCCACTTATTGGCTCAACAATGTTGCGTGCAAAAGCACACAAACATATAAAACATAAGAATCTAATAGCATTGCAAAGCCAAAGGGCGGGTCCTCAATGATCTTACCGAGACCATAGCTCCTGGAGTAAAATCAGCAAGAACACGATGACGGGGATAAAAGAAACAAATCGAGCTTCGAGGTTCTATTAAGAAAAGATTTCCCCCAAAACCTTCATAAAATCTTAAACCCCTGCCACCGTAGTGCAACCAAAGATGGAAACAATATAATCAACTGTAGAAGGGTTAATCACCAGGCATGCAGAACGCTTTAAAATATCATGTTGGTAACCTTTCTTTTTAAATTTACATATGGTTTTTACGAATAACCGGGAGAAATTAACATTGCCCTTTATCTTCTTAAGTTTATAAATTTAATCTCCATAAAAAACTGGCTGTGAAATACCTTGTTGCAATAGTGATTTTAAACTGCACCTGTATTTATGAATTAGATCTGGGTAAAACTTGCAAAATGTTTTCCTTAGATTGTGATACCGATAACCTTGTTTTCAAAGTTTTTCTGTAATGCAAAGATTACATTCATTGAAATCATTAATATCATTGCAAGCTCTTGAAAAGCGAACAAGCTGTGAAATATAAACCCCGTAAGATGTTGCACGGGGAACATCGCCGTCTAAAAACGGAAAATTTACTATATTAAAATTAAAATCATCTCTTTTATCATATATTTTAGTAAAACCGTTTAACTTCTGTATATTTTCTGTTACAGAATAGAGAAACACGTGCAGTAGCTGGAAAAAGACCATACATTAGTCCTGCTTGTCTTTTTATATTTGACTGTTGTAAGCATCATGAAAACGAAATTTCTAGTGAAAGAAGCATGACTGACTTAAACCAGAAAACGCAAAATGGTCAATGTAACGTTATAAGCAACGGAACTGGTAAAACAGAAGTCGATAATCAAATTAATGAAGCCAACAAAATTAAACACGACAATCGAAACCCTTGAAAAGGTAAAGCTGCACACGACAATCTAATTGTTGGAAAAGCTGAAACGAAAGAAGAAAACCCAATCCACGCAAAAGATAAAGTAGAATCTCTCATTTTGAATGTTGATGACAATCATGAAATACCTACTAGGCCTGACGTTCCCGACAATTCAGAAGATTTACCCAAATCAAGAGGCAAAGAGCACACATGTGAGGTCATACAATCGGAAGATTCATCTGAAAGTATGATGACTGAGACTGTGGCAACAAAATTCTGACGATTACTGACCCTGGCTGAAGGTAATAAAACTGAGATTGTTAACCAGTCTCAAATCTCGAGGATCAGTCGCCATTTCAGCCAATCAGATGCTTGAGATTTGAGACTTGTTTCCAAGCTCAGTTTTATAACCTTGGGCAATTATTACAGTGTTGGTTTTTGTTACAAAGTCGCACGTTTATTTCCTGAACTGAGCACAACAGTTGTATGAGCATTATCTAACAATTTTATTTTTTGTTTGGGGGGAGGCTAAGATCGTAAAACTCAGTCTGGAAACTGGTTTTAAAGCCTTACATATAACCTGTCAAGCCAAATATTATGCATAATCGAAATCATTAATGTTTGTGAGGTTAGAGTCAGATCAAAAATCAACTGTACCCCAGTCAGTTAGGATGCTAAGAATATTTTGAAAAACAAACAAACAAACAAACATAACTTTCTTCGAAAAAACATTCACAGTTTGTTCTTAATGTTAGCGTCCCTTAATTCGACTTCACAAATTTAATACACTCGTGATATCTCGCAGCCCGTTTTTTATCACATGTTAGTTAGACTTCTTCCAAAACGCCCAAACAAATTATAATTCCATCGCATAGTGGCATTAATTGCAAATCCGTTGGCTGGTTTTAATACGAACAAGTTTAGTTCTACACATTATACAACAGGGACATTTGAATTAAATATTCTTGCTTTTGTTCTTCCAAATCGGAAAAATTAAAATAAACTAAAACTAGAATAAGAAGTCCTTCATTAGTATTTTGTTTAACGGAAAATTGTCAAATCCAATATTTTTCCATAAAAAGTAAGGGTTCTGCCAGTCCATTTATCAATAAGGTACTGGCATTTTTGTACTTTTTCATTCCAATTTAAATCGTAAATATCTTTCTCTGTCCCAAAATAAATACCTAATGCTTTCACTTGAGTAGAGAACTTTATGTTACATACGTCGCGATTTTTATGTTTCGCCCTTCCTATCCATAAACCTTCTGTTTTATTTTTGTTTAAATTCAGACCTGAATATTCACCAAATTCTTCAATTAATTTTAAAGCTACTGTAATTTCATCTTCATTTTTAAAAAAATAATGTTGTGTCATCGGCAAGTTGTGTTATCTTTAGATTTGATATTGAGTTATTACGTGTGTCCACTACACGTACACCGGTTATATCTTCACTGTTTTTTTTTTATTTTTAAAGCCTTTATTTCGGCAACAATAATAAACAAAAAATTGCAGACAGCGGACATCCTTGTCTAATGCCACGATTTAATTTAAATGCGTGAGCATCTACAAGACTCCGACTTCTTTCTGCATGAACAATTCCCTCCAGAGATCGCGGCACGTAGACGTGCTCATATACCAGCACTGAAGGCCGCCAAACGTCAAGGTAAACGCGCCTGGCTTTCCTATGACACTTTATATGTAGATGGAAAGCCTGTCTCTAACAGTGATGCTAATGCCAGCGGACGGGAACGATCCGGGGCTGATACGGGGTCTTAGACGCAGCAGCGCGGAAACAGCGGAAGTAGAGCAGACGGCAACTCACAGACGCACACAAGAACTGCATCCCACACCAACTAGGGGTTCGCCGAGGCTGGACTGTCCATACTGTCATGGAATATAAATGGCTTAAATTGACTGATCCTGATTTTATTAAGAAAATTTGTGAATATGACATTATTTTTCTGTTTGAAACTTGGGGTAATAAAAAATCGAAATTTGATATCAGCGGTTATAAATGTTATAATTTATTCAGAAAATTTCAAAACAGACGAGCAAGAAGAAACAGTGGTGGAGTTTATATATATATTCGAAATGACATTTTGAAAGGTGTAAATATTGTTAAAAATCATTTTGACACAATTATATGGTTGAAGTTAGATAAAACATATTTTCATCTACATACTGATATTTATTTGGCTGGTGTGTATATTTGGGTTGAGAGTTCTCCGGCTTATAATATTATTAATGAAGATGTATTTGATATTATACAAAATGATATTAACTATTATCAAATCTGTGGTAAAACTATGTTAATTGGTGATTGGAATGCTAGGGTCGGAAATGGGGACCGAAGGGATTATATTGAGTGTGACAGCACAGTGCATAATATAGATTATGACGACTATTGTCCAGATACGCCCATTGAGCGCCGTTCACAAGATCATAATTGTAACGGTCATGGTATTAAATTGCTTGATTTATGTAAAGCATGTTCAACTCGTAATGCTAACGGTACACTCGGCAATGATTTCAACAACGGCAATTTCACATTTGTATGTTCAACAGGTGCTAGCGTAATTGATTATTTGCTTATAAGTGAGCAAGATTTTTATTTAACCAAAAACTTTACAATGGGGTGTTTTAACGAATGGTCGGATCATGCCCCTTTATATTTTAGCATTCCTTTAAGACACACTTTATCGTATAGTTCTGATAAGTGTATAAAACAAGTATTCGGTGGAATGATTATCTTAAAGATACATTTCGACGAAATATTATTGCAAAATTGCCGGTGTTAAATTCTATTACTACTGATGTATTATTTGACAGTCGTAGCGAAGTTAATGAGTGTATTACAAAAATTACAGATGTTATTAACTCTGTAGCAGAGCCGCTATTTTCAAAAACTACTGTTTATAATGATAAATTCAGCGAAGATCAAGGGGTAGGTAAAAAAGCTGATTGGTTTGATCAGGAATGTTGTAACGCAAAACGTATTTATGTTGAAGCATTAAATCACTACAATATGTGTAAAAATAATGAGAATAGGCAGGAATTTTGCAATTGTAAAATCAATTATCAGCGACTTATTCGGGGGAAAAGAAAGGCGGTTCGAAGTAAATAAAGTTAAGGAAATTGAGAGGCTCAGGCACTGTAAGCCTAAAGACTTTTGGAGGCTAAAAGAAATCTACTAAAAATAATATAAGTACTGATGAATTTGTTCGCTATTTTTCAACTTTAAACGATGATATGCCAACTGCATCTAATATTAATGCGGAAAATTTTTGCATAAATCATGATTTCGATGGTAACGATTGTATTTTTGAAGAACTCGATGCACCAATAACCACACAGGAAATTGAATATATTGCCAAAGACCTAAAGAAAAATAAAGCTTTTGTGGGGGATAAATTGTTAAAAGAATATTTTATTGCCACTATTGACGTTTTATCGTCTCACTTAGTCGATATTTTTAACGGTATCCTCCAGTCGGGATTTTTTCCTGAACAGTGAATGGATGGTATAATGGTACCGTTATTTAAGAAAACGACCCTTTAGACGTCAATAATTATAGAGGTATCACGCTAATTAGTTGCTTTTCAAAAAATTTTACAGGAATACTTAATAAACGCATTACAGATTGGGTAGAAAAAAACGATATTATAAGTGACGCTCAATTTGGTTTTAGGAGAGGTCGCTCAACGGTCGATGCTATTTTTGTTCTTAACGCTGTTATAAGTAAATTTTTGAGTGAAAACAAACGCTTGGCCTGTGCCTTCATAGACTTTAAAAAAGCATTTGATAGTATTTATAGAAATGGGCTTTGGGTAAAATTATATAACTTAGGTGTTCGTGGTAAAACATTGAGAATTATACGCGACATGTATTCCAAGGTTAGAACGCGTATTAAAAATTGTAAAATGGTATTGAAGTAATACTTTGTTATATTTTTAAACTTTTTTTCTAACTGCGTATTCACAAGTGCAAAATCATGCCTATCCATAATCCAAAAAATCTAGTCCATGTTCGTGTCCGACGCATATAATCGCAGTCATGAAAGCAAAGATTATGCTTATTACTGTCTTGGTTTCGCTGTTTCTTACTTTCCTCGCGTATTTGTTCGACGGGAATAGGTGGCTATCTCCTGATCTTTCCTGTTTTGTGTTTGTTTGGAGTGTTTGTTTTGTCTAGCCCGGAAACCACGAACTTATTAATAAGCGGTTGACTAGACGTCGAGGAATGCGTTTGTTTTGTCGCCTTCTTTAGTCGTCTTGATTTGGTACCGTTATCCGTAGATAAATGAGGTTCAAGTTGGGGTGACGGCTGTTTCAATATAGCTTTCGATGCATTGGAAGAATCTTGTTTTGTTAACGGATCACCCTCGGAACCTCGTGTGACTAAAATAGTATCACCTTCGTCATCCGAGGAAGACGTGGAGGCACAAGAGGGGGAACTTGATTCTTCCTCATCTTCGGAATGCAATAATTGACAGTCGTTTCTCTTATGCCCGAATACATTGCATTGCGAGCATTTCCAATCGTTTTCGCATTGAGAAATATGGTGACCTGTTTGTAGACATTTTGAACAGGTAACACCTTTTTTTACTTGTCCATGATGTATCACATTTCCTTTAAAATGCCCGAAAGTCATAAAACGATTCAATGGTTCTTTAATAGATGACGCTTTTACTATTATCAGTCGATCGCCAGTTTCGCAGTTTGTTAACTTGCCTGCAATGCGGTGTTTTTCACGGGTAGATGATATCGCATCTAGTCCTTTTAGAATCAGAGTTCTAGTAATAAGACCATCATCCACAGAAAGAGGAATATCTTGAATACGAATTCTCACCGTATTTTCACCATCAAGGCGTAACGGATTGGTATTTAGGAAACTCAAAGATTTCCCCCGTATGGTGACTCCTTGAGCGAGAAGAGAAACTTTGTCCTCTAAATTATCAAGGTAGATTCTCCACATACCTCGAACCCGTTGCAGGCCTGATATATGACATATATCGATCACGTTTCCAATACTTGTATAAAGTTCTTCATGTTTCAGCCATTGTGATGGAAGTGGTTTGGCTTCCCCAAACAAAGAGGTTTCTTTCAAAAGGACAAGCGGGACGCCATCTTGAATAGTTGAAGACATACTGTCACTTACTTGTTGTTGGTTTTCATCCTCAAGTCCAACAGTTTTATCCATTTTTATTAAATATTCCTGCACTATTAATATTCACAGATCACATACGCATCAAGTTATCAAGATACGATCCAAAATGAATACAATATATAGGAATTTCTACGACGTGAAAACAACACTGCCTTAGCTTATGTCGCTTACGTTAAAAAGACTTTGAAATTTATTACTTTTAAGCAGACTTTTATTGGATGCAGCCTTATGTATTGGTATTTCTGATAAGTGATTTTTTTCATAAACGTCAATTGCATGAAAAAGAAACAATAAGAAAAATTAGCTCTTTATGTGTTATCTACCTTTTCCACAAAAATCCAATTTAAAAAGTCACAAGCAAGTCTGAAGCATCATAATTAAAATTATTTTTCCCGTTGTTACCTTTGAAACTTGAATTTTCACATTATGGAAAACGTACAATGTCTTCTCAACTATAAGAACGTTGTTTGTGTTCCTCTTTGTTTTTCCTCAAAATAACTGACCTTGTGTTCCGTATTGTTATCAACAGATTTGTTAACATGTTCATCAGCGGCCACGGAATCATGTTCATGTATCGCACTGTTCTCCGATGTCACGATATCATAGGTGTGCTCCAATTTGTTTCCGAATGTCTCAATGATATGATCGTCTATGTTCCTGTTCTTTGGGGTCATATCATTATTTTCCTTCTTTCTTTCGTTCTGGAAGATCACCAATTCACTAGATTTATTGTTTGTTAAAGTCTCTAAAACTGTTTCATTCTCACTAATTCTTTCTTTAGTAATACTTTCAAAGCTTTTACTTCCACCGGTGCTGTTTGAACGTTGATGAGAGTTCATAGACACACACACCTGCACATTTATTGTCGTTTTGTCGTTTTGCGACTGCCTCGCGGTTCTTGCCTTAAAATAAAACTATTAATAAAGAAGAACTGCTAAAATACGTTTATAACTACTACTACTACTACTACTACTACTACAGCTTCGATATTATGTACACTTATCCAGCATCATATTCAACGCTGTTCTATCGAGAACCGACCTTTAGCTTGAATGTTAAGCAAAGGGTATCCCTTTAATGTCCCTTAATCCTTGAGGGTCCGGAACAAATGATTCGTTTGTTTGTCCATCCGTCCGTCAGTCAGTCCACCACAAATCTCATTTCCAAGCACATTTTAGCAAATCTCATTGAGAGATTAATGCTATGATCAAATTTGCGAAGCACAACTTTGCTGCTTATGAAAAGAATTCAGCTAACATTTCGGGTAATGTCAACATTTTCAGGAATTATAGTTTTCAGAGCTTGAATTTGGAAACCCCAAAACACACCTAACGAAACCAATTTAATTAAAAATATATGTTGTCTCCATTGCACTCAGCCCCCTCCCGATAATGTGGACTCTAACATTCACATACGATTATTCAGAACTAAAGGTTATCTTAAACATTTGATAAACATTTAAACCATTTTTATTTATGAATTTTCAATATTGTTTGGTTAATAAAATCACAATGTAGTCAACAAAACGGTACCTTTTTTCTTATAATCCACACCAGTCTGAAAAATAACATTAAACAACAAGTAAATAAGATGGAAAAGTAAACTTAAAATCATTTCACTTTTGATTTTCCAAATCTGTATTCGCTGGGATATTGAAACAAACCATCTAAAATCTGGCCGAAATATTAAAACAAAAGTAATTTTAAAAGTACTTAAAACAGTCATAAGTATCGTGCTCAACGACATTCAAAGGACGAAACAGATAACAGCACTGATTGAATGTACGGGTAGACTTTTTACAGCGTCACACGTTACAAATATCGCTACTGTGATATTAAAATAGATGAAAATCGAAAACGAAATCCAGCTCTTAAATAATGAAAACATGTTAGTACAAGGACTGGTGCAGTTTAACCTTAATTCTTTTTTTGTTTTAGCCATCAGATAGTTATAACATTTATAAATTATAGGTAAAAATAATGTGTTACTGAAAAATATTTTATTGTCTACTTTTAAACAAAATCAAAAACGAATCTGTGCCAAAGATCATAAAACTAAATTTGGAGATCAGTCGCAAATCTCAAGCATCTGATTGGCTGAAATGGCGATCAGTCGCCATTTCAGCCAATCAGATCTTTGAATTTGAGACTGATCTCAAAACTTAGTTTAATGATATTGGGCCATGTTCCACTTACAAGAGGATCAGAATAATGGCTAGAGCCCCACAGACGACGCCAATAACAAGACCTTCATACGAAGAGTTTGTTGGCGCCGTATCTGTCACTACAGGATTCATATGAGAAGTCGTTAGGCCTGAAATAGTGGTTGGAACAACATTTAATGTTGTGTCACTAATGTTTACACATGTAGTGTCGGCGGTAGATGGAATATTACTGGTGCGCTTTATTGTTGAAGTTTCTGTGGTACCAGAACGAAACGTGATCTCCGTTGTAGTTGTTCCCATGTTGAGCACGTTACACTTTCTAGCAATTATGTTATATTCCGACTTACTAATATTCTGATCATCCAGAACGAACGTTTGAAAATCCGAAACATTCATCATGGGAGGTGGACACGGTGATGTATCAAGAAAGTCTTCAACACTTCCCGTAAACCACGGACAGCATCGCATTATTTCCATTGTTAAGCTTTTCGTTTTTCACTTCCTTTAAAGCAGAACATTCACCATATTAAATAGTAAGGCATGTTAGACGACACAAGATAACCACCATTTCCCCGATTACAGATAACATTTTTTGTGAACAGTATCATGCACTTATGCAAGATAATCACATCGTTTAATAGGTTTCATTGTTTACAATATTTAATGCGTAGTGTAATGGGAGCCTACCGATATACTGAGTTACCTCCCATTGAGAGTGGTTTCCCTTGCTGATTGGGTAGTTCCGGTTTAGAAGCGCTAATAAAGCGTCGCTCTAAAAGTGTAAATAAAAAGCCTTGAAGTGCTTTTGAAGTTGAAATGCATTGTCGAATTAACAAAAAAGTGAAACAGACATAATAAGGAATAACCATCATCTTTGTAAATTGATTTAAAGTTAATTTATAACTAAATGCAACTTTACCTATTTACGTAACTTCACGTATGGTTTATGAATTTTTTTTTTGGCTGGCATGGAAATAATAGCTTTTCAAAACTTTCACTTGGTATTCATCCAATTACCGTTAACTCATTCAAACAATGCTAATTTAGAAAAGGGCCTGGGGTTTTATGACCATGTATCGTAATCTAATTAGCAAGACGGGGTCTTACCAGCTGGAGGTGCGATAAAGGCCTTTTGAAGTTCAGTTGTAGATTTGTAAGAGGTTAGAAACGTTGCTTGTTGGGGGTAAAATTGTTGTTTTAGGAAACTGACTAGAGATTAAATATTCTAATTAATTTTCACAATAATGTTTGAGACCCGAGGCATTGATTATATGATATTGGCAACTTAGAATTCTCCGAACTGAATTAAATAAAACTCGGGAAGTTTTACCCTAACATATATTTATTTAATGATATAAAATTGATTGTAAAACTAAATGAACTTAAAAAATTTTCTGAAATAAAGAGAAAAAACGTGAAAACATTTTGAAACAATGTTTAAATATGTTCTTAATTGTATAAGAATAAGAAATAACTTTTTGGAGAAAAAAAGTGCAGTATACTGAAAAATATGTCAATACGAACATTGCGCAAATCTATTAACCGAATGGTGTGCATTCAGTTTGTAGGATAAGTTATTTAAAAGATCTATGAAATTTCTGGTAAAAAAATGTTGCATCGGCACGAAAGAACATTTATACAACTGAACGTGCGTTTCATTGGCAGAAGTCAAACTTTATTTTATATCATCTGTTGTAAATTTTACTACCCTTTTTTAAGGTTTTCTAACTGTTCTTTTCCTGAAATCTGCAATTTTTAAGCAAAAGAAATGTGTATTTTTTACTCTTAGTTACCTAAGAGATCGACGAACACAACGATGTTTAACGCAAACCTCTCCGACGTATTAAAATGGTTAGAAGAGAAAATTTAAATATTATGCGCTGCACTTTAAAAAAAACTATCTATTTTTCCATTCAATGATAATTATCAAACGTTTTTATGCATTAAGCTGATCTCTAACCAACCAGACTTTATTAAAACGTATTTGAAAGGACCACTGATGATTACTGCATGTCTGTTCTTATTGTCAATCTCAGACCGGAACTACCCAGTGACAGGTGCGCGTTACAAAGGGAGGTAAATTAAGACAGAATATTGAGATAACTCTGTATATCGGTAGGACCCCATTAGATAGGTTATTAAGCATATCTAAATCTTAAGGTATTACTTCTTTTGTTATTGCACTGTCGTCGATCAAAATCTCTTTAACGGCAAAATAAAGGTCAATTTCAACCTTGTTTAAATAAATGTTAAAAACTTTCTAATATCTTTACATATGTTAAGAACAGTTAGAACAGTAAAAAAAATAGCTAGATCACTTTTTTTACATCCAAACACAAGAACTAAGAGTGCAAACATTTTTAGATTATCAATGAAATGAGTATTTGATAAATAACACTAATTGTGTGTATTTTAAGCCCCGGTCACAACCGGCCGTGTATCTATTTTGTCCGGACATGTTTTTTAAGGTCACGTTCGCGGCGGTTTTAGGTAGTACGTGGCAAGAGCAGAGAGGAAGCACGTCGCACTCACGGTTGCGCAAGGTGTGAGTCCGTGGCCAACGTCTAGGGGAAAGTGATTGCATGCATCGGACGTTGCGAAGGTCGTAAGTGAGTTGTACGTGCTGACAACGTTCTTACAACGTAAGATCTCTGTGCGATTGCCATGTTAACGTACGGAGATAGTACTTACATGCGCTGCTCACGAACGATGTTCTCGGCCGCTGTTAAGTGGTATATATAAAAATGACCTATCGATGCTCCCCAGAAATCACAGCTGCCGCTGCCTTGAAATGCCGCCCCTACAACAGCAGATATTGCGAACTCTGCTGCTGCAAAAACAGCATGCAGTGGCCGCTCGCTTTTTTGGCGTCTTTTCTCGGTGCCTTCTTCGGTGGCATCTTGAAGACATATGCTAGCACTCATCCGTCGGTTCGACTTTTATATGCTGCAGAGGTTAGTGCGCACACCGTGCGTTCTAAGTGCGGAGCACGTACTTGCTCGTCTGAGTTCTGTGCGCGTTTTGGACAGTTGAACTGAGGAAGAACCGAGTAAGCACGGACCGCACACGGACCACGCACGGACCACGCACGGACCACGCACTAATTACGTGCGCGACCCTTGGAGCAAGTGACGATTGGATTTTTTAAAGACTCGCGGAGGCTGTGCGTTATGCGCTCGTGGACAAACAGGGCACGCGCGTCACCCGTACATTGGGTGAACTCGTAGCCCGCCCGCAGCTCGAACGCAGAGAAAGTTTTGCATGGTCTAAACATGCAACGGCGTGTCTGGTACTTACCATGTACGGATCCCTAAATTTCGCAAATGTTTTTGGAAGCAGACATCACGCAAGTACGGCGGGTTGTGACTGGGGCTTAACTGATATAAAACCCAAAACGGATGAATGAGAAATGAATTGTAATCTAGAATAAGTTTATATTTACACCTTGATTTGGACTTTTACATGGAAATAGTTTTTATCTGAAATACCACATTTAAGGTTCCATGTTTAACGCCTTATGCATACCATTGTTTGGGATGGATCGAAATTGTTCTTTTTATTGGTATTAATACTGAGAACTTTGCGATTTACCTGAGGCTAGGAAGCGTGAGAAGTAAAAAACATTTCCATTACTGCCCATGAACAGGCTAAATCAAACCGAGCCTGCAATATTTTCATTCAATGTTCCCTTTTCATCTACATGTATTTCAGTATCACAATAGCGTTGTTCCGTGTGGCGGTGGCGGCTGTAAAAAGCTATCAGTTACGTCTTTTTAAGGTCATTATATAGATAGGTGGTTTCATTATCACATTAATGTTGTTTGTGCAGTGTGGCGGCTGTAAAGTCTCCCCGTACACTCAATCAGTGTTGTTATCAGTTATTTCGCCTTTGGATTTGTCTGTGGTATGCAGGTTCAAATGATGGATAAAAATTGCACTTTTTATTGGTGTAAATATTGAGCTGCGCTCAACGCGGGGCTAGGCGAATGAACAGTAATATATTGCATTTTCATTACTGCACATGAACAGGCTCAATCAAACTTAGCATGCAATATTTTCATATTTGTCGTGTTCAGTGCTTTTCATAGTTCCCTTTTCATCTATTTTATTATCAATGATTTGATAATAGTATCTTATTTACACATGAATACTTGACCATAGTTCTGATACGTGAATCTTTTAATTTAATATAAAGTATCGTAAAAGAAATGGCATCAGACAATAACTGTTTTACAAAATTTTACATTTATCTTAAATGAATAATAAATTGTCTTCTCTAAACCTATGTCATCTCTTTTTTTAGTTCTTTCTCTTTTTTTAGAGCCAACAAAACTGCCACCTTGTTTCCATCACTAATCTTATTGTTTGTTTTTTGGTGTTTTTTTTAAAATATTAAAATATATTCAATACTTGCTTTGAGGTATTTTATGCCCACCATCGTATGGAATGGATCAGAATTTTGTAAGGTATGGCTTATTTGTGTACTTACTTAGTTGCGCTAAACCCTGGTAGTCTGGGTAATAATATATTTTTCCATTTCTGTCTTAACAAAAAAGTAAAACATTCGGGTGCAGACGCCAGTCTCTAGAAGCAGAAGAATGCTAACGGTAATCTTTCCACCAAAATGCATGTCACATTTTTGAAATTTCAGTTATCGATCAACCAGGTTTCTTGAGATTATTTTATTTTATCCAACTAGTGAAATCTGACCGGCATTTGCGTCTGTTCAGAGAAATATCATAATATTATAATATTATAAAAAATATTACATAGAATCTGCAAAGTATAAATGATGTTGATCACTTAAATTGGAATTTAAATTTAAATTTAAAATAGTATCAAAGACTGTTAGTTTATTCACTGAGTATATATTTGATCCTTCATAGGAACTAAAAATCACATGAAGTCTGTTAAAGTCAGGCAAGCACACCTTAACCCCTGTTTCAATATCCATCTCTGAAACCCGATTTCGGAATTCCAGGGTTGAAGGTTATAAAACTGAGCATGAAAACCGCCATTCAGTCGCCATTTCAGCCAATCAGATGCTTGAGATTTGAGACTGGTTTCCAAACTCAGTTTTATAACCTTCAACCCTGGAATTCCGAAATCGGGTCAACTGATCAAGTCTATTATGGTTAAGTATCTCTTACATCCGTTACACATTGGCATTGCTATAATCGAGTTACATACGTTTCACCTTGTTGAGTGGTATGATTAAAAAATGTCGAATCACTATATTTGTTATTAAGACTGTCTGGTTGGAAATTGTCATTTGTGTATATGTATTCCTCTGAAGAACCTTTGTTTCCTTTGGTGTTGTTTTGCTCCAGTTGAAAAGTGTCTAGAACTGACACAGATACGCTCGTTGTACGTTTCTGCATTTCCTTCGTTCTTCTGGCCTTTAAAGTACAACAGGCTTTAATTTTATTAGTATTACTAAGCATATGACATCAATAGACATTTTTATAAAAAGCAAACTAATATGATTGCTATTTTTTTCGCTTTTATTTATAAAATTAACTATAAAGTATGGCCAATTATAGCATAATTAACAAACATTTAATCTTTGCTATATGTTATAAAATAATCATATAACAATATTAGTTATTGCTATTATTACAGTAACTGTTTTATCTGGTTATTATGTCTTAGGCTAAAATAACTGCAGCTCGCCCTTACTAAATTGGTGCTAGTGACATTAAACTGCTTGTATACAGCTTACAAGAATATTGTGTTCGATAACGTGTTAACCGGATTGGCTTCTCTCGAAACTATTATAGTTTTTTTCTGTTCTTATCTAATCAAGAGTTAATATAAGAAACTGCAACGAAAAATGCTTGTACCAGTTGGTACTTTCTCATAAACATTCTGAACCAACTCACTTGATTATGCTTTTATGTATCACTTTATCGAAATGCAGTCAGCTTATAACACAAAAGGAAACCCAAACTGCCTGACTTACTTTTTTGAAAAGAATCTGTATTAATCTGAAATGTAAAAAGATGTGCTTTTTATTAGAACACTGGTAATCAAAAGATGCCCATCTTAAACTTGTTAGTACTACCGCGTCTACATTTAACAAAAATTAAACTGTCAGTTGTGTGTTGTTTTTGCCGACTGTTAAACGTTTTCCCGTTCAGTCTCTGCTGTTATCATTTACGAAATATATTAGATGGCCACTGATCAGGAGACCTAAATTACGTTCAGAAAACATCCAGGCAACACATATATGATATTTTACCCTGTAGGTATATATACCAATAAAAGCATATAGGTTTAAATGTGCTATATAATGTTATGAACAAAAGATTGAACCTCGAACCTCGATCTTAAATTCTTATCACTGGGTTCTTGCCGATTTGACTCCAGGGGCTCTGGTCTCGGTATGGTCATCGAATACCAACAATGCTAGACAATGCTAATAGCTTCCATGTTTTTACTTTGTGTGCTTTTGCATGCCATATTTTCGAGTTAACGGGTGGGTTAGAGCTCATTCACCTAGACAACTTGTTCTTGTTTGTTCTTATGAAAACCGTTTGGGGCAAGTGTGAAGTTGGAGCATCAAAGAACCTGCTTTCAATCCCCAGTTTGCCATCCAACGTTCCAACCCTTCAGGTTCTCTTATTCAATAAGAGTTTGTTGTGTCTTACTTGGGATTGGTCATTTTGTGAATCCATGCTCTTATTTCCATCTGCTTTTATTATGGCTGCGTGTTGGGGACAGTGTTTTCTGGGTGTGGCAATTCCTGGTCCATATTTCACTTTAAAAGCACGTAAAATGGGATTCGAAAATTCGTACCTGACTTTCAACAGTGTATTTCAGTATTTAATCGTTATATCTTTTTGATTCACAATTACATGCGTTGATATTTCTTTTATACATGAAAACATCGCCAATTAACTATGTTGCACAGTAGTGAGTCATTGAAAATGCGAACTTTATCCGATGAGGTGATAAGAAAATACAAATAGAGATAAGTGTATAGCCCGACTCGAATAATTGTTAAGCTAATATCCATTAATTTTGACCATATGTGTAAAAAATTGTTGTTGTATTTGGAAAGTCAGGGCTCGTTTAAACATGTACCAGTTAGTAAATTTCAAAACAAATAAAGCGCTATTGTTTAACAAACCGAGGTTATTCTATTTCATATCTACATGTATTTTCATCACTTTTTCTATGAGAATTTACTTGTTGGTTTAATTTTAAATAAGCTATTTAAATATATAATAAAATTAGTTAGTTGAATAATAACTTACAGAATGACGAAGATCAGTATTAATGCAATAGAACCACATGTTACGCCAATAACGATGCGCATGTCACTGCCAATTTCCGTATTTTCAGCCGTCGTCACTTCTTTGATATGTGAAGTTACAACGTATGTGGTGGTTGTTGAATTGATATATGACGTTATGTTACGGTCTACAGCTGTGGTTATACTTGCATGTGATGTTGTTGTATCCATGTCGAACAAATTGCATTTGCTGGCAATTGTGGTAAATTCACTCTGAGTAATATCCTGATCTAAAACGAACGTCCGAAAATCCGAGAAGTTCATCATAGGAGGTGGACACGGCACTGTATTTAGAAGGTTATCAACACTTCCCACCCATGGGCAGCACCGCATTATATCCATATTTTAGCTTTTCACAGTCGCATTCACAACATACACCAGGAAGTCATTTATAGCACTGATAGCACTGATAATAAACAGTGTGTTCAAATTTAAAAATTGCGATATCAACTCATTGTGTGTTTGTTTTGTCCGTTTATAAAACACATAACAAATATGTTCCTTACTATTGTATCGTCATAAGAAATTTGATAGCTAGCATTTCAAGCAGTATATCATGATAGTTTGCTTACAACGATCAATAGCTGCACAGCCCATGGATTTGTTAATTAAGAATCAAATGACTTTTTCAGAGGTAGGATTTCCAAGTTTTTTGTTGGTTTACTGTGATCGTTTCGTGTTTATATGACCATTGTTGTGACCTACGAAATAGATATGTGTACTATCAATTTGGATAAAATAAGAATAAGCGTAAACACTTTGAAGCGGTACAGCTATGATTCAAATAGTCTGTATTTGTATGACTTTGGTGTTAATTTAATTTATAACTACAGCAGGTGTTTAGTACTGTGTGACGGCTGTGAAAATTCTGAACGTACTTCAGTGTAGTTCTTAATTTCAGTTACATCCCTTGGCGGTTATATGCTAATTTTAAACCATGCAGATTGTCAATCACTGTGGATGACTTATAATTATATGCTTAATTACACTATCTTCTGAGGTACACTGATACTGTGTCTTTCTCTGGCTCTGTTGGCTAGGCGCTGCTGTCGTTTCTGTATACTGACTTCGCGATAATCTTATACACTTTACAAAAACGCTTACCAGTGATATCGATGTATGTCGCAATAAAGCTTTCTGATTTTACATATATATGCCTTGAAATCATATCCCACATATTGAAATAAACCTGGTTATATTATTTAAACTTGACAAAATTGTCCCATAAAATTAGAAGAACTATTCAATTGAGTAACACAGTTGTTTCATATTGAAATAGAAGAACTATTCGATTATGTATGACACTTATACCTGCCAATCTTTAACTTTATTATAATAGTCGCAGTTGTATGCAATAACACGTATAAATTTATTAATATGATATATACTTCCTTTTGCACAAGTACAAAATGTCAACAACAGAAAACAAGTTATCGTGTATAGGGCGTTTCTAAACAACGTAAATTACAGGAAGTTATCATTGTATTCAGGTAGTTTGCAACAGCTGCCCTGTCAGATAAAGATAATCGATCTCAGGCTGTGTGAAATTTATTTGTGTTTCGAAGTAAAGTGGAGGATAGCTTACCCGTTGTTTTGCATGGCAATGCTAAAAGATTCTTGTCAATTTTTGTTTGTGTGCTTTTGCATTCAACATTGGCAAGTATATGGGTGGGTAGGAGCTTATTCGCAAAGACAACTTGTATTTGTTTGTTTATATTCAGATGGAGAGAATGAGTCAATAAAATGTCTTTCACGAATCAAGGTGTTTACTGCTTGTCTTGATCGGATATCTGTACCAAGTAATAGTACTTCTAGCTATAGTTTGTTTAAAACATTTACACTCAAGCTGATAGGTGAGGCTGGCAGTCAAAGTATTGGGTATTGTCGTTCCCCTCTTTTCACTTGGCATTCACACAGATTGTATCGGATCCATGCTGGACCTGGACCAATATGCTTTAGGGCTTTTCCGGCATCATAGTGGAAATGTTAGTATCCTTGATTGGGCTCTCTAATAAATATCCTCGTGTCTATGTCGTTTCGTTAAACCTTTTTACACGTAGTTATATAGTAACATGATGGATGTAATGCATCTACTGTTGTTCAAACACTACATATCTATGATGTTCATCATATTCTTCGCCTTTACCAGTCTTTTATTGCATACTTTGGTTCAATAGTTTTCACAATTCACAAGGCCTTTCATGGGCAAGCCTTTGACCACTTTGTAAAGGTGATTCTTGTTGATTTTGTTCGATAGTTAAATGTCTAAGAGAATTATATTTACATAAAGCCTTGGTGTCTTGGCTAGTTAAAGTCTCATTCCGTATGTCCGTAAATCTAAGCAACGCCTTACTGATTTTCAACCACACTATGCTCCTAGCTCAATAGTCAAGATCACACAAATGGATTAAAATCAAATAACTTTGCAATCTTTAAATGAAGTTAAATAAAAAATGCAGATAATGCTATGTTAAATTTCCAAAATTTATCCAATTTTAAAGGAAAATCATCGCCCTTTGTTGAAGATCAAGGTGAAACGTAGAGCAATGGGCGATAGGTTTGTTTCCAGGGTATAACTTTGCAACTGAAATAGGGTTGTCATTAAAACTTTATTTACCTAAATGAAAAATATTTCGTTTATAAGACCTGTATAAGATATATATCACCTGCCCGTTTAGTCAATTTTATCCACAGGATTAAAAAGACAGGCAAATGTTATAAAACATCTTATTTTGGTAACATAATTTAGCACTTTTGATCTGACTTCAGAAAAACAATTGCCTTAATGTTAAGGGTGTCATGTTCATGGGCCAGGACCGTAGGTGGTCCTGAGATTGACAGGGACCCCCGAACAAAAAAGAGGAATTTTAGGGATGCAAACAAAGGTCAAAGGCCTCAACTGAGAAAGGCAGCATACAACCCTCCCCTTCTTAAGAAAAGAAACGAATTTGTTGTTATTCAGACATAAACTACATAGGTTTAGCAGCACGTACTGCTAAACTGCTTAACCACACCACCCTTAACTATTTTAACAAATACTTTTCAAACATGGGCTTAGAATGAAAAAGAAAATTGAGGCTGGTGAATGGGACAGCCATTCCCACTTCCTCGACATCTTTTAGGTTTTCATTATTTTGCATATAAACTAAGAATGAAAAATTTGGTGGGTGGAAAGATTCTTGTTCAGCAAACTAGTTTTGTTTCTGTTTCGGAATATTTTGCATCTATCCCGCACTGTGAATTAAAGTTCTCTTTTCCTGATTATATAATCTATTATTTACAGTGACTGTCGGTAATATAGTCTCAATCATTCAGACGCTCTGATTACGCAAAGGCGATCAGTACGTCTGAAGACATTGTTCGTTAAAAATCCAGACACTCCAAAACGAGGCTTGAAGTTAGGACATTAGTATGAAACGCCGTTGTTGTCTTGTGAAAATTGTTTTTTAGACTGTCGCCCTGCCAGCTGGAAATCAAAAAGACATATCATACGGCGACACGCATTTTTAACTGTATTATTGCGCCCACAGGCGGGTTTAAGTAAGCTTAACTAAGGTTCTGCGGTTACCACGAGATCTGATGAAAAGTTTATACAGATGTTGCAAGCACAATAGCTACCTCATGCAACCTTAGATATATTTTAGATTGAAATCATTTCAATAAGAAGATAATATTTTTTCTCTAAATTTGGACCTTTTTGGATCAAGATACGTCTGTAGTGAAAAACTATGCCCTACGACCATTTTTTTTGAATTTCTTAAGATAACTTCAAAATTCTTTGGAATACCCTAATAGCGATCTTAGAAACATTTAACAGTGAAATCACTTAGATTTAATTTTTTAAAAGTCAATAATTTCCCAATTACGAAAAGACAAAAGTGTTAAGACAATTTAGAAGAGTAAAGAAAAATAAAGCTTGAAAATCCCTAAAATGCTATTTGCGATCAAACACAAAAACGAAGCATCGCAAAACAAAAACAGTTCAAATGACCACATGATCAAAATGATACGGACAATATCCAAGATTCTTTAAAAGAACATTTTATTATACAGAGAGAAATCAACAATTTCTTGTCATCCATTTTCGCAACCATGAAATTAACGGCCAAAACACACTTTTACAAATACCTGATGTTTAGTGTTGCTTTGTTTTTGTGTTTGGCTGTAGAATTTAGGGATTTTTTAGGTCAAACTATTTTTCTTTACTGTTCTAACTTTTCTTGACGTATAAATAATAAACATACAAAATAAGATTTATTTGTGCAGTTTGACGGAACTGCATTTTTCCGTTAGAGAGATTTTGATATTCTTCCCTTTTTATCAATAACCGTACAATAACAACTGCCATACCATACAACGTGACAGTATAAAACCATTATCGCAAAGAGGCAGCAACGGCGTACCATATATTTGCATTCATTTATGTAAAATGGGGTAGGCAAGTACTAAACGTCCTTTTTTATAATCCATATACCCGATTTTGTAGCTCGAAATCATATCACCTAAATTTCACTTTGCCCAGTCTGGGAGAAATACGGTTAAAGCACTGTTAACAAATTTCATTAGAATACGCGATTGAGTTTGGATTTGTTTACCATACAAAAGCGCCACCTGTCGGTCAGGCTTTTTATAAAGCGATGTCTCTAGACGTTCGTCAGAGCAGTATGACACTGATCAATTACAGAACGTCTAGATGATCTAGACTATCGGTAATATATCTCAGCTGCAGTGAGATGAAGTTACGCGATAATATCAAATATCTAATTTTGTTTTTCTTGGTAGATTGTTGGCCGTTCCACATGCATATCTTACCTTTTAAAAGATTGGAATGACATTGATGTTATGTTAAAACATATAGAATAAACACATCAAAATATATTTGAACTTTAGACCACACGTTTTCGCGGGTTGTGGACATCTGCTTTACGTTTCTTATTTGGGACGTTTTTATTTAAATTGTTGTTAAAATATAACTGTGAATATGTTTGTTTTTATTCAACTTCTAACATCGTAGTGCAATAATAAAATGTTAGAAAGTAATTATGATTATACATGTTATAGGCACATTTTTATGAGTATCATCTGATTACTCAAACATTTAATTACAGTTACACTTAACAATTATGTCATGTCTGATTAATGAGCCCTTAAGGAACGTCACAACTGCAATAGCAATGTTCCAGGTTCCGTTCTAGGTCGGATTCAACTAACACTGCATATTGCAAACTTAAGCTATTTGTACTTTTTTTATCAAATGTCCGTCCCTCGACTTTTTTTTATCCAGGGAAGGACTTTTAATGAGTTTTCAGGAAATATTATAACAGTCATGTTACAAATAATTCTTTTAGCAATAAATATGTGTTGTATGATTAATTTAAATGCATGATGGAATTTCAAACTGGTATGTTTATAATAAATGAGTGCAATAGTTGAGAAACAATGTTTTTATACAGAGAGAAAAACAAAATCGCATTGTACCGGTAAAATATATTTCGATGCTAAAAAGCCTTGAAAAGAATTATTTTTAATGAACCTTGTACCCACTTCAAAGAATATGTGAAAAACTATGTATTGCAAATTATCACTGGCTAATATTTCTAGAAATTAAGTAAAGTATAAATAAGGGATGGGAACGAGTAGCAAAATCGGTACTCGGGTACTCGGATCTTGTTCCGATCGAGTACTCGAAACCTTTTTCTAACGTAATATGAAATATCAGCTTCTATAAGTTTTAACGATCGTACCGGGTATAATCATGCCAGTTTGCCTGTCATTAGCAATGACTAAAATAGATACGCAGCACATTTACAGGAAACAAATCTACTTAAATGATATTTAATCATATTTATTGCATTTCGATTATCAACTTTGAAAACAATTAACTAAACAATTGTTAATTAGCTCGTGTCACAAACTATAACATCATCGTAAAATATACACTTCTTGAAAATAGTGTATGTTCTCAGAACAGATTTTATTTCAGTTTTGCAAACATACAGTTACAATCAACAATCGCATTTGAAAAGTATTACTCAATATACAAAATAAAATTAAATGCCGCCATTGTACTTAAAATATTCAGGTGCTAATTTTCATGATTGCAAATTGTCTGTCAAAACTGACGTCAAATAGGCGCAAATGATCGGATATTTGTGCCCCTAACTGTCATCTTGTTTATTGGAAACCAGGTGCGAGGTGTTCACAATCAACTGTCAACTGTCAATCGGCGATTAAGATTCCATAAAGACAACTGTTATAAAAATTGGTAAATTTTTGTTTACATCTTGTAATGCAGTACTCGAATACTTTATAAACTACTCGGGTACTCGGACGTTAATCGAGTACCCGAGTACTCGATTACTCGTTCCCATCCCTAGTATAAATGCAAGTCGGTGAAATACTAACACACTTTTATCTATGACTGAAGCCCCACTTGCACTGAGCAGAGAACCACGAGTTAAATCCATAACTAAAACGGTATAACATAACATGTATAAACGTCTTAAATATCCTAATATTCCGTGGAGATGCTAATTTTTCAAACTCACCCGAGGCTTCGTGATTTTTTGAAGGTATCGGCTCTTTGTCCATTTTTTTGATATCATAAAAATCATTAAGGTAGTCTAACTGTAATGATTTCCCGCGCTTTTTTCTCGAATGTCGGGAATACTCGGTTAACTGTCACTAACAGTCGACAATAATCGATGTCGCTTCGGTTACTATCGGCTCTGACGAGTAGCGTCGGAAGTCACCGAAAGCGAGCCGATGTTTGGCGACGTCGCAAATTTATGCGCGGGAAAGCATTACAGTTAGACTACCTTAAATGTCTTTCCCTGAATCAAAAATTGTGAGGGGACGTAGATTTTACCAAAAAATAGTCACCGTAAGATATAATTTACGAAATCCTATGTATGCAAAACTCCGTGTTTTGTGGACTATTACCACAGAAATAGACTTTTATAAACCTTAAAAAAAACACGAATGTTGCTAAGTAGTTCAGATTGACATTTTCAAAACAATCAGTTGGAATCCTTGAGAAGGCTGAGATATTGTGATGTTCAGTGAATGGCAGGGTGGAGTGGAACTCAGTGTTATTGCGGATTCAATGCTCAAGTCAAACTGTAATTGAATCTAGAAAAAAGTTATTGGTGTAGGCAAAAAACTGTTAAATGTTAAAGCCGTCACATGCGAATGTCGAAAACAGAAATAATAAAACTGAACGTTTTCTTGAATGCAAGATATGAGTTCTTGACTAATTTATTTCGAAAAACAACATATCATATCGTCATTATTGAATTATATTTGCTTTATGACCTTAACTTAATGTATCAAACTTTCAATTGTATGTTGTTTTATTCAAGTAAACCGTTCTGGAAAAAACTTCAATCTGGTAAATATTGTAAAAATTGTAAATAATCACCGAAAGAGGCACACTTTAACATAATTTCAAACAGTTCTCATCATAGATTCAAAACATGTAAACATTTCATTTTTTAATTTTACCAAGAACCTTTGTGGGCGATAAACAATGCTCTTTTGAAAAAAGAAAATGTTACTATGTTTTAATAATCGTTGTCAACTATAACTTTAAGGTGGGAAAACTCTTGTTTCACCAGACGGCGGCACAAGGTTACCTGGGATTTTAAAATGGCGGGATGTTCTCCCTCGAAACACAGTCACAGACGAGCCGACCAGTCGTATGGATATGTATCAAATGATATCGGCTGCTGCTGGAGTCAGTGTACCAGACGACAGGCAGATAGACGGCCGAGGTATACTTCCGTTGCTAAAAGGAGAGAGAACTGTCGTACCGCATGAATTTATGTTCCACTACTGCGGGAACAAATTACAAGCCGATCGGTATCGTCCACGCCAAGGTTTTATTTTAATGGCCTAATGTTATAAAACTGAGAATGGAAACCAGTCTCAAATCTCAAGCATCTGATTGACTGAAATGGCGACTGGTTTTCAATCACAGTTTTATAACCTTCAGCCAACGTCTTTGATGCTTAATGGTGAAACGCTTTCATATGATTATGGTGATCATTTTACATCTGTCAATCTGTCTCTATTTTTTTTCTGAAGCATAAATTGTGCAAGCATTTATAAATTTCTGTTAATTCTATGCGGGCAGATCAAAATCTATTCTAGTCGATTTAAGATTCAATAAAATATTTTGAACAAATATTTGGGATATAAACCATGTGGCACGGATAGGGTCTCATACCGCTCCGTTGTTTTTTGTTTTTAAAGCGGCATTACTTCAATTTAACCCACTCTTGTATGAAATATTACATGTATTTGGAGCATTAGTTCGGGCTTATAAAATTTTAATTTACTAAAATAAATTTGGTCCCCGCGACTAAAAGCGAAAGTAGGGTTTCAGAAACGTCAAAAAAATCGAGATCGCGCATGAAGTGGTCATCGTCGAAAATTGGTGCTAAATATACCTCCACTATATTTAGCTTCTTAAAAGTTCATTAACGATAATTTAACAATATCATTGGAAATCCCGTCTATTAGAAAGAATTCGATCGGACCTTTTGTGTTCTGGTAGAGAGTTTATATATTGGAGTCTATATGGACAAATATGATTTTTAAATAGTATATTCTTACTTAAGTCTAGTGCTGGGGCTTTAATATCCGTTGTTAGTAATATGAACAGTAATGTAGCACAATTTGAAATGTGCGTGGTATTAAGGGGTAGAAATTTGATCAATTTGCATGTCTTTTTTTTACTTTTTTTCTAATGACATTGTCAAACTTCGGGTTCAGTAGTTAGTATTTGGACTTTTGTAACGTCTGTAGGAATTTTAAATGAAAATTCCAGAAAAAAGGCTCTATATCTTGACAATCCTAATTAATATTTCACAATAACTATCAATCGCCGTTGTAAATAATTTACATAATTATAAAAATCGTGTAGAATTTTTCTTAATAGGGTCCACAACATGGAAGCTAGTAACTCACATACCAGCGTATATTCCTGGAAGAAATGTATGCAGATTTGTTTGCAGCTGTAACAACGCCGTACCCTTGTCAACACCGGAACTTTACGATATGACCTCTGACCCAGGGGAAACAACTCCCATTGACAGCAATTCCCAGCAATATAAAGACATCTCAAAGATAATTTTGAAAAGAATAAATAATCACTGAAATTCTATAGTTCCTGTACAGAGTCAGTTTACCTGGCAAAAGCTGGGACCAATGCTACGTTGACAGCCATGTTGTAATGGACGTTTTCCTTTCAATTGTCATCGTGTTGACCCCAAGTATCCTGAATAATACTCAAGTGTGTTGTGAATCATTATTATGTATTCTTTTCTTATTAGCAAACTCAGTGAAAAAGAAAGAGCGCTAAAAGAAACTAAAATTATAACTGTTTTAGTACTTGTCATGTTATTGAAACTGCCACCATGCTTTCAAACTTCTTGCTTTCAAACAATTCTCGTGATGTTTTCAAAATTGTCGTAACATCTTAAACACCTTTTATCGTCGTCGTCGTGGAAACAGAGAGATTTGTAAGACTGTCCAGTGTATAAGAGTCTAACCAAAAATGCATGGCGCTGAATAATATTATGTTGTTAGCCTTTCGTTTTGGGTTTACAGATGTTTTAGGAATGAATTTAAGAAATTAACATTGTATTTTATTTTCTTCATTTATAAATCATATCACCATAAAAAACCGGTAGAGAAATACGTTGTTGAAGAAATTATTTTGAACTGTATTTTAATTATTAAACCCGAGTTATTTTTTAAAAATAAAATATGCATATCATGAACTGCCACAAACAAACAAAAAACAGCCTCGTAACGCAAAGTAGAGAAGAAAGAGATCATGAGTTTTTAAAGAAAGAGTATCAATTTATAATTAGACACCGCAAACGATTAACGATAAAGAGAACCATTGTGGTTACAGTCTCTGAACAGTCGGTGGCAAAACAATTTGCCACCGTGGGTTTTAAACCAGGTACTAGGGTGCAACAACCTCACACTCGCCCCAAATCACTCTCTTACACTATTGGCTCATATACATTCAAAATTCATTAAAATAGCTTGGATTTCTTCAGGATTAATCAATAAGGATAAACTGTCATTTGTTATACCACAAGCTATTAAATTCATAAATATGACTGTATACAACGTAGTTTCTTAGTTCATTTAAAAAATCTTGACTTTGAAATAGATGAAAAGTGAACTTTGAAAGCCACCGAACACAACAAATATGAAAATATAGCATTCCGGTTTGATTGAGCCTGTTCATGGGTAGTAGGCCTAATGGAAATGCATATTATTGCCTACGCCGCCATGCCCCGGGTTGAGCGCCACTCAGTGTTTACACCAATAAACAGTACAATTTTGATCCATCGCAAACGATGGTATGCATATGTCGGTGAACATGGAACCTTCAATGCGGTTGAGCCTTTCGCAGAGGTGTAAATTGAGTGTAAGGAACGAAAACTCTGCGAAATAAATTTGCCACAAATGGTATGCATTTTTTTTTAATTTGTGGTACCAGCATCCCGGTTGCGAAAGTTCTCATCTAAAATTCAAAACTTTAACATACAAGCTCTAAAAACTGAAGATGCTGTGACACATACGCCTCGTAAGACGTTTCGCGCAAAACTTTCTTTAAGCGGTCCCGAGTTTTAATGTATCAAAATACTCTAGCCAGTGTTTTCAAAATATACTGAACAACTTTTCCAAGTATACACCTTCGTACTGCGGCATTACTGGCTTCATTTTTGGCTATTGCCGTAAAACTGTTTATAAATCGCGCAATAAACACTAACTGATTTATTAGTAAAATTTCATTCAAAATTACAGACAACTGACTACTCAAAATCGTTTAGAATACTGTCACCCACAGAATGCAAATTCACAACATCAGTCATAAAGCGTATGTTCAACTTACTAAACGAAATACGCGTACATATAAATGAACATTTGGAACCTAGAAGTATGCTATTCTTATATTTCTGTTAAATTAAATTTATTTCATTCATCTTAATGTTTAATAACTGTTTATAGTCCGACCCACTTTTTGAGCAAATCAGTTTGAATGCATAAAATGTAGTCGCCTATCTTTTAGTTTTTCAATATGCCTGTCGAATTCGACCAATTTTTCTTATAAATCAGTTATCGGGTAGTATTTATTGCATTTTTATTGAAAAGTTTTAGAGCAATCGCTCAATTATCAAGCCAGTAATGCCCTAGTACGAACGTGTATACTTAGAAAAGTTGTTTAGTGTATTTGTCGCAAAACCTAATATTTGATGGCTTTAAGAATGAATGTTGAGAGCAAAGATAGGTAAGTAGTTGTTCTATAACTAGAGTTAGCAATAACTCTGCTAACCAATACATACTAGGTACTTTGTCATGCTTCGACTCGACACTGATTCTAAATTTGACAATACGCAGTAACAATATCTCTTGCGATGTGCAAGGCATTTGTACACTTAAGCTTTTCAGTTTGAATTTGAATATACTCTTCCCTTCATTATTGCGTTGTAAGCAGTAGCAGCAGGAGTCACTACAAATTTTTTACCAAAGTCTTTAATTCCATTTCAAATGACAAAAGTTAAAACGAGGTCCAGGTGGTAATCAATATCAATATTTAAAGTCAGATCTTACAAAATGTTAGCTCTGATGACGGCCCGCAGACATCGTACATAAGCTATAGCGGTTTTCCCCGATTACTCTTTTTAGAAATTGTCATGATTTATAACGCTTGCAAAAATGATCTGAAGAGGTTATTACATTAGAAATAAATGCAATACTACTTAAAAACACATATCTTCAATAAAATATGTCTGACGCATGGTTTAAAATACTATGTATACTTTTTGGGAGGATTTTGTTGGCGGCAATCTGATTGGTTCAAAGGGTTAGTGAAAAAAGCACGTTTTAGTTACTCGTCAGATCCTGATAGCGTAGCGGTTTTCAGGAGATGATATTAATCAGATTGGGTGGTAATATATATAATTTCTTTTGTAAAAAAATTTATGATAATGTCTTTTTCGACGATTGGTTATATCCTAATTTTGAACAAATATTTAGCTAAGCGTTTTTCCTCTTGCACCATTTACTGCAAAAAAGGTGAAACATGCATATCAGGAATTGCAACATTCAGAATAAATAGCCTCCCCACACAGTCAAGAAGAAGAGAGAGGAAGAGAGCATGGTTAATCAAATGATCAGTTTCAAAAATGACACCATAAACAATTAACAAAACTGAGAACCCGAGGGATTACCGCCTTGGAACGGTCAGTGGCAAATCAAATTGCCACTTGGGTTTAAACCAGGTGCTAGGGTGCACCAACACTTGACCCCAACAGGTTATCATAACACAAAACAAGAACAAGTTGTCTTGGTGAAATAACTCCAACCGACTCCTAATTCTGAAAACGAGAGCCATGAAAATCAATTTAGGAAGGAATTCTATATTTAGAACATGTGGAAATAAAATCAAGGATTCTATCATATATAGTGACAATTTGTCAAATAATTGTCGATAACCAGGTCTGACTTGCTCCTTTATTCTCTGTAAACGAAACCGACTTCACGTCATGCCTCATAGGTACACACATCGACGCTGTCTACCATTTTATCTTTAACTATTAATAAAAAAACTTTCTATCGGAAATGTGCATCTCTAGGAAGCATATTTGTGACACAACTTAACCACATAAAATGACGTGAAAATAATGGAGGATTTCGCAAAAAAAAGTTTTTTTTTCGCGAAAACATCCATATTTTCACGACAAAAAAGTTCTGTTAACACAAATTTATTTCTGTAAGTGCTCTAAACTGCCACAACATAAAGATAAAGTTTTCATGTAAATAATCGAGGATTTCACGAAAACACAAAACTTTTCACGAATATTTTTGCATGAAAATAATGGAAGATTTCACGAAATCAGATAACTTTTCATGAAAGCGTAACAATTCCACGAAAGATGCCAGTTATCTAAAAATTATGGAAGCATATTTGTGCCACAACTTAACCACATAAAATAACGTGAAAATAATTGATATTTTCGCGAAATAAAGTTATCTGTTTTCGAGAAAAAAAATCTGTTTTCGTAAAATCCTCCATTATTTTCATGGATTCTATACCCAACAAAAAAAGTTCTGCACACCAGTGTTCTTTTGCGTAAATTGCAAAATACAGCAAATAACTGGTATAAAGACCTTTATTTATATCAAGATTAATTGTTTGCAAAGCTAAAGACGAAAACGGAATAAAAATCGGTTGGTAAATACCTGAGAAATATCAGTTTGAGTATGATAGGGGTCAACAGTCAAAAGTTGCAAAATTTGCTGTATCAAGGTAGAGGTGTGAAATCTATGCAGTCAGTGTTGTCTGTTTTGTAGCAATTATAAGCATGTACTGTGATGCTAGTAACAGGAAGTACATGTAATCAATAGTTGATACCAAGTCATTTCCAGAATAACACTCAATCTTTTGTATTTATTTATTAAACTATCACATTGTCTCACTCACTGACCTAAGGGTATGTCAAAACAGTTTCAATTGTGATGATTTGAGCAGTTTCAATTCTGTATTTATGAGTCGTAGAATCCTTTTAATAAGGTGTACAAGAACATTCAATAAATGCAATCAACATCAAATCTGATTTGAACAAAACGAAACTTCATTGTTTATTACTAAAAAAATTTATTTCTCACGGTCACCATGGTCAGTTTTCATTGTTAATTTGACCGTCGTGATGGCAAATGTCGGACCACACCGGCCACCTAGCGAACTTTCTAATGAAGACAGAGCACATGCAGTTGGTTAGCTAGTTGATCTACCTGGTATTCTTGTTCACGAATGGAACCTAATTCCACAATTGAAAATTCGTCGGCTTAAGAATTCAATCAGACAACGCTTGGTAGAATGCCGGATTCATCGTGGTGGATTAAATCACTATTAGTTTAGTGATTTTTGCAACTTTTGTGTAGTAACCCCCGTTGACTTTAAAATGATTTGCTTATAAAGTACTGTTTGGATTTTATTTCGGACTGTTTCACATTGTTAACTTTGAATTGCTGTTTTATTTGATATGTATCATTTTGTTGTGTTTGGTGAAATGAAAAAGATATTTTATAAAATGTCCTAGCGTGCAGAACTTTTTTTGCCGAGTATATATCTTTATGTTGAGGCAATTTAGAGCATTATCAGGAATAAATTCGTGTTATTTTCTTTCGTGTGTAATTTATCTGTTTTCGCGAAAAAAAACTTTTTTTTGCGAAATCCTCCATTTTTTTCACGTTATTTTATATGGTTAAGTTGTGGCGCAAATATGCTTTCATCATCTCTGAAATAAAGCTTGCTTTTCTATTTTACATAGTCTAATAAATAAATATTGTAATGACTAGTGTGTATATTTTTATGCTGCACTTTTGAAAGGTTTTCCATTAAATGTAATTAATTCTTACATTAAAGGCGCACGTTTCGTTTCCATTAAATTTAAATGAAATTTATTTTTTCATAATGTTTCATGCTATCCTAGTCTATGTTTGTAGAAGTACTAGAAGGGCGGTTATGTCTTTACTCATTTTCACTTTCTGCTAATTTTAAACTTGTTAATATTTTAAGGCAAAAGTAAAGAAAAAACAAATATGAAGCGTCTATAACACGGTAAGACATAACCATTTATTAACAAGAAAAGTATAACATACACATATGTAATACGCGGACAACATTTAAAATGGAGAAATGAAGACATGTAGCCTGGAACGCTGTATTATCGGCGTATTTCTTAAAGTTAACAATGATTCTTAAGCAGTTCAATATTATTTCATTACTTCTGTATTTTTTTTTAGAAAACTACTAACATTTCAATAAAATATTTCCCAAGAAATGACCGAGTTCGGCATACATAGGTCAAAGCTATCAAATATGGAAACGCCTGACAGCATAAGTACTTTACGCCTTCAATAGCAAAAAGAAATATATGCATATCAGGAATCGCCACACTAAAAAACACAGCCTCCCCACACAGCGAAAAAGACGAGAGGAAGAGAGAGAGAGAGAGAGAGAGAGAGAGAGAGAGAGAGAGAGAGAGAGAGAGAGAGAGAGAGAGAGAGAGAGAGAGCATGCTTGTTCTAAGTATGTCAATTCAAAAAAACAACGCCACAAACAATTAACGAAAAAGAGAACCCTTGGGGATACCGCCTTGGAACGGTCAGTGTCGAAACAAATTGCCACTGGGGGTTTAAACCAGGATCCAGGGTGCACCAACCTCACACTTGCCCCAACAGGTTCTCGTATCACAACACAAGTACAAGTTGTCTTGGTGAAATAACTTCAACTCACCCATCGGCTCAACAATGTTGCATGCAAAAGCACACAAACATATAATACATAAGAAGCATTGCAAAGCCAAAGGGCATAGATGCGTCGATAATACTGTGTTTGAGTATATCACTTTTTTTCTAAGTAACTAATGTGAATAAAACAGTCATAAAATATTTTTGTATTAATTTCATAAACTTATAATTGAATAACATAACTTTGGTACGCCAAATAAGCCTTCATGCTAAGCGTGCTGGACACCATCTTCGTAAATAAGCGGGGTCAGTTCAAAGTTATCACGCGAAATCACTAAGATGAATTTACTTACTGAACATACTTAGAATCGCGTCTTAGCCATCTAAATAATATTTTGTTTATACGAAAACATAAAATGTTATCATAGAACACCCATAGCATAATTCAACAATAAAACACCACATACTCAAGCAAACATAAAAAAGGAATATTTGGTACCCACAATCATTGAGGCCAGAAACCAATAGCTGGTACTCATCTTTCGCTGAAAACCTCTATATGAAGCCGGACCCGCTGGTACTTATCTTTCGCTGTACCCATCATCTCTTGGATCGGAATATGGTAATGGTCATCTAGTAATAGTTTACTAGTACTAATATGTTATGACCCATAATTCGTCCAGAAAATTTACGTTTTTCCTGAGTACCTGCGTATCTGTATTTTCTTTTTAGTCATTATGAAAAAAATGCTAAAATTACCCGATTTAGAAGTACATTTTAGATGGTAATCGTTGATTAAAATACTCTTTAAATTTATGAGGAAAAAACATTGCATCGTACGAAAATTAATGTTGCGATTACTATTATACCTGTAGTTATTACTGTTGGTTCAATGAATTTGTTCGTAAAACGATTAAAAAACTATCTTAAAATGCTTACAAGTACTCGATCTTAGATCTATATCTCTTAGAAAATAAATTAATGTTCTATTATTATTTGCATCAATTATGATTATCTTAAAATTAATTGAAAACCCGTACACAGTTTATCAAGTAAACACAGTATCATAAGTAGTACTGACAGACACACCATTTTTGAAAAAAAGTAACCCCCTGCTATCATTCTTCAGTATATTATATGGATGTCTTCGGGAAATTAAACAGATCTAGTTGTAATATGGCGGCTCATCACAGTAAAATATTCTCCGGCGCTATTTCATCAATGATCAACGTTAGCTGTCCAACGACACGTTTTTCCGTGGCGTGACCCGAATGAAACCCGTCACTAAAGTATTTAAACCAGTCCTGTTCATTTAAAAGGATGGCCTCTTGTTTTATTTATTTATTTATTTATTTCTGTTTAGTTTGCTGACTTCATAATTACTTACGGACTTTGAGAAAGGCGAGTTACAATGAGTAATATAATGTTAGCCCTTAGAGAAGACGCGCATTTGTTTTGTTTCTGTTAATTCAGTTATTCTAGTTAAAATATGATAGCTTGATAATAACAAGGATTGACGGTTATCGACAATAATCATGTTTACCATGTTAAGCGAAGCATCTCTTTTACTAACAGTAGAAATTTCCTATCTTTATTATCGATGATATAAAAGTTGCATTTTAGAATGTAAAAAAATATCATGAAAATTATTAAATATAAAAAAGATCACGGATACTTGTCATAGGATTTGTTATGTTAGCAAAATTTGATTACACACACATACCACACACATTAAAAGTTTTATAAGAAGCAGAGCACATAAATTACTGATTTTTGTAGCTCCTCTATTGTTATTCTTTCTTAATTGATACACGCATCATGTAATGTAAACGTTTTATGCTAATGATGTTCATGCAACTCAGTATAGCGCGTAAGTTGTTGCACGTTTAGTAAATATATTTAATTTTCGATTTCATTCAACGTATTTGAATTTACGGATTTATACAATTAAATGGTGATTTTCAGCATCTGTTTAAAGATGTCCAAAATAATTGATATTTTGGTAGAATACTGGTAAGTTTATATGCGATGTAAAAGAGGATCAATATAAGAAATTTTACTCGTATATGGATTTAAAATCAATGATGTTTTGCGTTGTTTGGTTTTTGAGTTTTGGTGTAAATAGAATTTTAAGGAATGTTTAAGTCTAGCAATTATATTTCTATACAGTTCCAACTTTTCATAACGTATGTATATTAAAGATACAACATTAGAATAACATTTATTTGTGCAAAGTTTTATTAATCTCCATTCTGCCATTAGAGAGATTTGATTACTTTCTGTGTAATTGATGAAGTGACGACTGTACAGGGCCTACTAGCCCTTAAATTATTTCTGAAATGCTGCCATTACGTATACTAGCATGTTGGTGGCACACCTGATATATTTAGTGAATTTATTTTATTAGTAATTTCATAATTTATATTTCTTGGTTCCACAAGTCGATCCATGATGTATAATGTCATTGGAAGAACCCTTTTCCACGAGTTAAAAGATAAATATTTGATACAAAAAAGTGAAAAACAATGATTATAAATCAAAATACATCGAATAATAGGTATATTATAACGTGCAACATTTTCGGTAAACTAAGCGAATATGCACATAATAGATTAGGGCATAGTAAACATGAAAACAAACCGGTCTTACATTAAAGGTGGAAAAAGGTGATAAAAGGGGTTAGGAAAAATAGAAAGGTTTTTAAGGTTTGCTGCGTCGATAAAAACTTACCATTAAATAGTTTACCGCGATATTTCTCTGTAGCTTATTCCATAATTACAGCTATCCATAATGAATATCAAAAACCAGCCTGGGCTTTTTAAAAATCGGCGCCCACGGGGCCCGGTACTGTCCTTTACAGGACAGCCCAAACCGATATACATAGATTTAAACAGAACATGAATACAGCAAAAATTACAAGGTTAAAATCGGCGCCCACGGGCCCGGCTCTGTCCTTTACAGGACAGCCCATACCGATATACATTTATTAAAACAGAACTTGAATATAGCAAAATTTATAACTTATAAGGTTAAAATCGACGCCCACGGGGCCCGGCACTGTCCTGAGCGTATAATATACCTATTATTCGATGTATTTTGATTTATAATCATTGTTTTTTACTTTTTTGTATCAAATATTTAATTTTTAACCACCTTTTTCCACATATTTAACACCTTTTTTTACATTTTTCCACATTTTTCTAAATGTTTGCACATTTTTCCACATTTACGGTATTTAGGGGCTCCGCTTACATTTAAGAGTGTTCTCCCTTTCCCAACGTTTAATTCCAATTCACTGGGCTTTCCCCTGTACCAGCATCTTTAAACTGCGCCACAGACTGCTTCAATCCTTTGGTCACTATATATGTATAAACAATTCACTTGACATTTTAAAAAATAACACTTTTTAATTTCAAAATTTTTTAATTAAAGAGTGTTAATTTTCTAAAATAATTTTAAGTAATTGTCAATTCACTTGAATTGCCTGATATTTTGACAACTGTTTCTAACCGCGATTAATTATTTGCCGATACTTGTTGCACTCAATCACTGCTTCTGGAATGTTGAACAACCTGGGCAAGTAGTGTAGATGGTTCGTTTCCAGGCGGATGGTTGCAACTCTCGGGCTGAACTGATAACCAAATGTCAGCACAAATTATTTGCATCCTTTGGTGCCAGTTGATCTCGGTTGCATGATGTGTTATTTAAATAGTCGCGGCAGTATATTTCTGTGTCCAAATTGGCTATATATCACATCTTCGAGGACACGCCAAATGACTCCCCGGTTGACTTTCCTTTTGTAAACACAATTTTCTTTTGTTAAAAATTATACAGAATGAAAGATCGCTTATGTTTCTCAAAAATCCAATGCTGTTTCAGTTTTTACAAATAATTACTAAACCCTTTAATTCATGGACATGCCTTTTTAACATATGGGCAGCAAGTGTAAATACAGATCTGATGGCATAGATGTAGATTCAGATCAGCTGGCACATCTTTGTGGTTTTTGAAATGTGATAAAACACTTGTTTTAGCCAATCTTGTGTGGGAATTAAAGAGGGCATAAAGCTTTCATCATTATCATCTTCCTTTTGTGTGATATTTATAAAAATATCTAATAAATAAATTATGAAATCAGTTTGAACTGTTCACTGTTACCTTCAACGTTCAGCAGTTTATGTACATCTTCCTAAGCTATAAAAAGTACAGCGTTAATTTCTGGTTATTAGTTAAGACTTCAAATACATCATTTATTTTCAGAGATTTATAGCAGCAAAACACGCTTGGGAATTCTTTCGACTTGAAACATCTGCAGAATTGGTAGATAGCATAGATGGCACAGAATATGAATGTTACTAAAAAAAATATAAGGTTTGCATAAATTTTCTTTATGTTCATGTATTTGAGCTGCATGAGTGATCACACTGATTCTACTAGTACATGTACATTTGGTATTTGAATTTTTATATCTTCTAATAAGAAAATGTACAATTGTGTTTATATGTGAAAACATGTGAGAGCTCAGTTCACATATCGCTCCGTTGTTTTTTTGTTTTTAAAGCGGCATTACTTCAATTTAACCCGCTCTCGTATGAAATATTACATATATTTGGAGCTATAGGCATTAATTTGCAGTATTAGTTCGGGCTTATAAATTTTAATTTACTAAAATAAATTTGGCCCGCGCGACTAAAAGTGAAGGTAGGGTTTCAGAAACGTCAAAGAAATCGAGATCGCGCATGAAGTGGTCTCATCGTCAAACATTGGTGCTAAATATACATCCACTATATTTAGCTTCTTAAAAGTTCATTATCGATAATTTAACAATATCATTGGAAATCCCGTCTATTAGAAAGAATTATATCGGACCTTTTGTGTTCTGTTAGAGAGTTTATACATTGGAGTCTATATGGACAAATATGATTTTTCAATAGTATATTCTTAGTTAAGTTTAGTGCTGGGGCTTTAATATCCGTTGTTAGTAACATGAAAGGCAATGTAGCACAATTTGAAATGTGCGTGGTATTAAGGGGTAGAAATTTGATCAATTTGCATGTCTTTGTTTACTTTTTTTTCAAATGACATTGTCAACCTTCGGGTTCAGTAGTTAGTATTTGGACTTTTGCAACGTCTGTAGAAATTTTAAATAAAATTCCAGAAAAAGGCTCTATTTCTTGACAATCCTAATACATATTTCACAATAACTGGTTAGTTAGCGATATCAATCGCCGTTGTAAATAATTTACATAATTATGAAAATCGTGTTGAATTTTTCTTAATAGGGTCCACAACATGGAAGCTAGTAACTCATATACCAGCGAATATTCCTGGAAGAAATGTATGCAGATTTGTCTGCAGCTGTAACAACGCCGTAGCCCTGCCAACACCGGAACTTTACGATATGACCTCTGACCCAGGGGAAACAACTCCCATTGAGGCTAATTACTTGTAAATAGTCCAGCGGATGTTCCTACTCGGGCTAGTCAGACAATTGCTGACACTAAATAGTCCCAGGTAAATAAGACAGGTGTAAGACCTGTAAATAGACTTCCCTATATAAACTATAGTAAACATGACATGTTTCAAAAGGCTGGCAATCATAGCTGGTACCATTTTAATAACGGCTAACTTACATGCTTTTAAAGCTAATTGTTTCTACTGTCCATTTCCAGCAAGAAAAGTAGGGGTCATGTATCAATTAACAGAGATTTGACACCTTGAAACCGGTAGTCTGTTTTTTTCACTTCAGTGTGAACTTCAAAACTGTTTTACATATGCCGTCCTAAAACCAGGGCCTTTTTTTCATATACTGCATTTCCAAACATAAGTTTGCTATCAGTGTGTCAATAAAAGCATCTCATTTACTTAACATGTTCCTTTCAGGCCATACTAGCCATTTAATGCCCCCAAAAGGCAAAAAAATTGGGACTATTTAGTGTCAGCCATTGTCTGACTAGCCCGAGTAGGAACATCCGCTGGACTATTTACAAGTAATTAGCCTATAAGAAAACTTGTGTTTTTCAATATCTTATATTTTCTGTTTTTATTCAATAATATGATGTTTGCAATACATCTACCAAGTTTCAGCTTTCAGTTAGCAAAAATGAACTCAATTTGAGGAATTTTCCAACACCACCTATTCTGGTACGCGTTTGCGGCCAAGCGGCTAAACCTAAGAATTCATTTCTTGCTAATAAAAATTGTAAAACATCAAATTTCTCAAAAACATTTTTATGAATAATTGTAAAACATCTCAACTAATAAAAGCAACTCACTTTTTGAGCTTACACATGCAAAATGGGCCACACAGGGTATCAATAGTGGCATTTTTAAGGCAAAAACAGTTAAAAATGACCCCAAACCTAATTAAAACCTAAGTTTGTCTCCTGTAACACAGTTATACTGATTTTTGACTTTCAAATTTGCTTAAAATTGGTCAGCACCCAATTTTAGTGGAAAATAACATTGCAGACAATATACATATTCAAATGCTGCCCTCCACTTGTACTTCTTTTGACAGCAATTCCCAGCAATATAAATTAAGTGGGCAGGGTACAGTTTCGCACTTTGGTCCCGGTCGATTTTTTAAATATTTGGGGTACCCTTGAATTTAATGCATTAAAATCATTGTTTAAATTTAAAATGTGAGATTCTTTTTTAATGATGTATAGTTTGTGCAATAAGAAATCTGATCATGGTGGCTAAAATGCATGGATGGTAGCTTTGTATGTACTGAGTTGAATAGTAACCGGATGAAAACACAGTCTGCTCGGCTGAATCTGAGAATAATTTGACGGTGAGGTATTTCAATGACAAATGCTGAAAAATCAAGCTGGATGGGGGACACTTTCCATCTGCTTGGGGAATTGGGCACAGATAAAATATTAACAGAAAAGGGGTTTTGTTTCAAAAGTTCGTGCAGGAAATATTTTGCAGGCTTTCAAATATGTAGGGTTTTAGCCAAATTTGCACCGGAAAAACAGGGGTAGGAGTGAGCTTATATGTCTTATTAAATCCTGAATGATAATTACTGTAGACCAGTTGCTTGTTGTTTGCATGAAGCCACCCCCCTTCAACACAGAAAATACAACAACACAATTTTAGCAGTTCAAAATTTGTATTTTCAGTAAAAAATAGTTCGCGCGCAGTCACAGACTCCGAAAGCCGCCTCGGAAACTGTACCCTGCGCCCTTAAGGTAAAAACTTTATTTTTTTCGTATGCGAAAGTTGACTTCGATGAAATGCAAATGCAATATCTGAACATAGTTTGAGTTGAAAACAGTCATTTTGCTCAGTTTTGATGGGAGGTTTGGCATTTGTAACAGAAATACTGTCACCCTGTCCAAGCGGGTGATATTCTGCTTATTTCCCTTTATTTGGGTGTAGGTGTCAGACTGGCTCTATTAACCTCATTTGGCTAGTAAAACATGTTTAGAGTGGTTTGTTGAACCCAAAAAGGATCAAACCTGAGATGAAAGGGGGATATATGAGATTTGAAAGGGAGACACAAGTTCTTAAGTGGGCAGGGTACAGTTTCGCACTTTGGTCCCGGTCGATTTTTAAAATATTTGGGGTATCCTTGAATTTAATGCATTAAAATCATTGTTTAAATTTAAAATGTGAGATTCTTTTTTAATGATGTATAGTTTGTGCAATAAGAAATCTGATCATGGTGGCTAAAATGCATGGATGGTAGCTTTGTATGTTCTGAGTTGAATAGTAACCGGATGAAAACACAGTCTGCTCGGCTGAATCTGAGAATAATTTGACGGCGAGGTATTTCTATGACAAATGCTGAAAAATCAAGCTGGATGGGGGACACTTTCCATCTGCTTGGGGAATTGGGCACAGATAAAATATTAACAGGAAAGGGGTTTTGTCCAAAAAAAATAGTTCGCGCGCAGTCACAGACTCCGAAAGCCGCCTCGGAAACTGTACCCTGCGCCCAAAGACATCTCATAGATAATTTTGAAAGAAATAAATAATCACAGAAATTCTATAGTTCCTTTACAGAGTCAGTTTACCTGGCAAAATCTGGGACCAATGCTACGTTGGCAGCCATGTTGCAATGGACGTTTTCCTTTCAATTGTCATTGTGTTGACCTCAAGTATCCTGAATAATACTCAAGTGTGTTGTGAATCATTATTATGTATTCTTTTCTTATCAGCAAACACAGTGAAAAAGAAAGAGCGCTAAAAGAAACTAAAATTATAACTGTTTTAGTACTTGTCATGTTATTAAAACTGCCACCATGCTTTCAAACTTCTTGCTTTCAAACAATTCTCGTGATGTTTTCAAAATTGTCGTAACATCTTAAACACCTTTTATCGTCGTCGTCGTGGAAACAGAGAGATTTGTAAGATTGTCCAGTGTATAAGAGTCTAACCAAAAATGCATAGCGCTGAAGAATAGTATGTTGTTAGCCTTTCGTTTTGGGTTTACAGATGTTTTAGGAATAAATCGAAGGAATAAACATTGTATTTTATTTTCTTCATTTATAAATCATATCACCATAAAAAACTGGTAGAGAAATGCGTTGTTGCAGAAATTTGTTTGAACTGTATTTTTATTATTAAACGGGAGTTAGTTTTTAAAAATAAAATATGCATAGCATGAACTGCCACAACAAAAAAAAACAGCCTCGTAACGCAAAGTAGAGAAGAAAGAGCGCATGAGTTTTTAAAGAGTATCAATTTATAATTAGACACCGCAAACGATTAACGATAAAGAGAACCGTTTTGGTTACCATCTCGGAACAGTTTGTGGCAAAACAATTTGCCACCGTGGGTTTTAAACCAGGTACTAGGGTGCAACAACCTCACACTCGCCCCAAATCACTCTCTTACACTATCGGCTCATATACATTAACCTCTGTTTTAAACGTTTGTACACCTTTAAACTTAATTTGTCATTCATTTGTGATTAAAGAATTTTGGGATTGTTAGAGAATGTTTTCTAAGTTGGTCATGCGTTGAAGCAGAAGACGATCTCAAAAACTAAGACAAATAGAAAGGGTTACTGCAGTCCTAATCATGTAATACAAATTTAACACTGACCTCTGTTAAGGCGTGACTATCCATGATAAGGTCATCCAACTTTCTCAGAATGTCTTATTTATCAGTCGGATTATCCATCGATGTGGTATACCATGGGCAACCGATTCAATTTTTTTTTATAATCAAAGGACTGGAGGTACTGATGGGTCGGCCATCAAAACAGAATTGAAAAGCAATGGATTTTTGGGTTTGATTAAGTTGGACCAGAAATAAACTTTCGTCTCAAGAACCGGGAACAATTTACTTTATGTCCTCTCAGACATAGATCTTCGACCCCAAAAACAATTAACAAGTCAAGACAAATACTGTTATCAAGTTTGCAGACGCGGTGACATGGAAAGCGAACCTGGTGGTAGGACAATATGTCTAAAGACATAATTAGAATATGATTGGACTTGTAGACGATAATATGAAATTGACCAATCAAAATTAAGTGAAGGATATCATTCTTCATAGGTCATATGGTCAACAGTGAAACAAAGCTGGTCAAAGTTCTCAAACACAACGCTTTATTTAAAGGTATTACTCCTGTCGTCCTTGCATTTTGCATTTAGACAGACTTTAATTTTTCATTTTATCAATGAGAGTGCAATGCCTAATGGAATATTACCTTAATGGCGTGAATACTTTTGTAAAGTTTGGAAGAATCCTGTGAGCAGTTGTTTGCAAGCGCAGTATCATTAGACAGCACCTAAAATTCTGAGTTGAGATACGGTGACACCAATGACAGAAAAAAGTAGCTAAGCTAGTCATAATCTTTAATACTCAAACTTGAAATCGACAAACAGAATTGGGTCACATGATTTAAAATAATACTACAAGTGACACTATGTTTTTTTTTAATGGTTCTATTATTCAGCAAATGATGTTCAAACACACAATTACACTGACGCTTTTTTGTCAACTGATGTTTTTTCAGTGAGGTGCACATTAAAACGTTTTGGTTATATTTTATATAAATTGTTTCCATTTCACATCCACTATTTGTATTGACATTTGTGATTTTTTATTCTTGTCCATTACAAAAGCAGGATGCTCCATTGCAGGAATTAGTGGCAATTTAAAGGCTGTATGCTCCCTCAGACAGTCATCGACAGAATTGTCAAACTGGTCTCCTCGCAGCATTCCATGTAAAGCTGTAATCCTGAAATATTAATTTCAACAAATAACCTATTTATATTGAAGTTGTAATGATTTTAGCTGAAGTGTCTTTGTTTTCCTTAAATTAAGGGTAATTTTGGTTATTAATTGCCAGAATCCACCAAAATGTTACACTAGATGCGTGTTCACTTGTGTTGCCCTGGAAACTAGATCAGGTAAAAAATGCAAGAGCAAGAGAGGGAATATCCGCATCTTGACATAAAGAACTTGGAGTCATGATGAGTGTGTTGTCATGAGAAATATAATTTGAAAGTTTGATGTAGAAATATTAAGAAAAGGCTAAGTTATAGTCAACATTAAGTTTTTCTGTTAAAAATTAACATCAGCTCAAGCATGTTGTCACAAACAATATAATTTGAAAATTTCATGAAGAAATATTAAGAAATGGCAAAGTTAAAACCAACATTAAGTTTTTGGGACAGATGGATGGACAGACAAAGCGATCCCTATGTATTGCCTTTTCTTCGAAAGGGCGACATAAAAATGATTCAGCAGCTAGTGGACACCTGGAAAGCAATAGATCAGTATCAGCAAGAACACTTTTGGTGTCCGATCTGGATCTGATTGGAATCTACACTGTTTGTATATTTGTAAGAAATAGCCTCATGAAGCTAATTATGAACCGTGTAGATCTTGTTAAGACTGCACAGATATGCCTGCTGATCTGGATATACACTGGTCACTCATGTCATGTATTCATGGAAGAAAGGGGCAAAAACAACACAGTAACTTTTATATAGGATGATTAATTTTCTTGTGAACTGAGGTCTCACAAGTCAACACATACATACAAACACAATTTTATGTTTTCTTGTTACAAGATACAAAAATACAAATACCAATATATACAGATAGATTTAGTGTGTCTCTATCATACATTCATGCAGCTTTAATAAATGAAAATAAAAAAAAAATGCAAACCTTGTCTTCATTTTCTACATTAACATTCATATTCTTCTCCCTAATGTTCTACCAATTCTGCAGACATTTCAAGTCCACAGCTTTCACTAGACTGATGATACACATGGCTGAAAATAAATGTTGTATTTTAAATCATAACAAATAACCCAAATCAATTTCACTACTTTTTGTTGCTTATGAAATGATAGTGCCTCTAGCTGGGAGCGAACCCGCACCGTCACGGCGACAGCGCCTAGCCCTGCAATTCCTGCGACGCAAGTTGTACATAAATTGATGTTGCAGGTTAACAGTTAACAGATTACACTGTTTTCATAATTCATTTTAAGTTATTTTTTATAAATATCACACAAAAGAGGTTTTTCTGATGTAAGCTTCATGCCATCTTCAATTCCTATAGGCTAATACACAATTTATCACATTTAACCTTTTTCTCCATGTAACGCCTTTATGGCATTGGTGATCAGTAGGGTTTCATAATCGGACAAAAATCATAATCGATCATCGGAAATAATCGAACAACCCTTTTCGATCAATCATCGATTATATAATCGAAGCATTTATAATAACAATGTACATGCATTAATAAAGAAGAATTTTGTTTATAGGAATTCTTTTTTTAATATTCTAGCAACAAAAATACTCATAATTTGTTAATATAATTTTCATTTTGCAAAAAGCATAAATCAAAATGATATTGTTAAGAATCTTCTGCTTAAGTTTAGGCATGAAAAACACACAAGGAATTCTTTAGAGGGGAATTTGTTTAAAAATAGGAAGAAATTAATTGGGGACGGGAATGGGGTCAAAGTTCGGTCTCTACCATCGTGAAATGAGGGCCCTGTATAAAACGACTGTTTTATCACAAAAGGATATGGGCATTTACATGAACCACACTTCTAGCCCACAGGCTTCATGTATTGTAATTTGTAACCGGATCTGATATGAGCATAGGGTGTAGGCTGCAGGTACAGGAGTCTTTTTCTTGAAATACTTAGTGTGAGAACATATTCCAAAGCTTATTTAAAACCAAAATAACACTGATCTATGTCATATATCAAACACTGTTTTTGTTCTGATACAATGATCTCCCTTGTGAGCTGCTTAAAGTACAAGTTATTAACCATGAAAGTGGAAACAGCATTGGATTTTTGAGACACATTCATATGAGATTACCCTACTTAATAAACGAATAAGCAACCACAAGAACCCATCGTGTTAGTTCAAGGTGGCCCACAGATGAATATTATTATATATAATGTTAATAAATGTGAAGCAATTTCGTGAATTGATTCCGTTTCGGTAGTAACCGTTTCGCTGATTTCAGTACTTTCCGTTATGCGTCCCATAAAACGACAAATTTACTCGTTATTGCATTGTTCTGGACCGAAAGAATAAGTTTGCTTCAATGTAAACTGTTAAACTTGTTAAGATTTAGTTGTTTTCCAATGAGAACAGTGGAAACGAGCATAAGAATTGTTATAATTATGAAATGAAAGTAGGCGTACTCGTTATCACTAGACGCTCATTAGGACTAAAGATTTAGCGAAAATGACCGAACTGTTCCGCAGGAAGGTATAAATAGCAGTCTGTTCAGTAGAATGTGTCATTCTCTTGCTTGCTGTCAAGGTGTTCACGTCGGTGAATTAATTAGTTTTAGATTCAACATTGGTCTGCATTATAGGTCCAATATAGTACAGCTCTGTACTAGGGCATATTGACCGTGTTGTTTCGTTGAACGTATAGAACAGTATTGGTTGAGGTTAGGTTATATTAGATAGTGTCCTCAGACAATTGCTGGAAACACATGCGTCTGAGCCACTTGTAAGGTAGCTTCAGCATAAGTGTTGAGGATAGGGTTAGATAGTGACCTCAGACAATTGCTGGAAACACATGCGTCTGAGCCACTTGTAGTTTGAGAGGAGGAGTTCAGGATAGGGTTTAGAATAGTGTCTTCAGACAATTGCTGGAAACACATGCGTCTGAGACACTATTGTTGAACAGGCTAGGTTAGATTTTAGTGTTGAAGGTTGTTTGTTTCGGGTTTTGTTCGAAAAGAGAGTGTTCAAACCTTGTTGAGCATTGTTTTGAAACTTGAAATTGCCCAGGTTTGTTTTAAAAGTTCCAACCATCATTGTGGTTCTTTGTTTGTATTGCTCAGCGTGTTTGCTGGGTTCAGGTTAGATTGTTTTGTTTTGAACTCTGATTGTGTTGAAACTTAGTTTTAAATTAGTCATTTTGTCCAGGAGGTTTATTGCCCTGGGAATATTGTTATATGTTTAGCTGATTCTAATCCTGATTATTGTGTTTCACCCAATCATTTCAGAAATCATTGTAATCATTTTGAAGCAAAGTAGCTTAGAAAAATTCATTATATTGTTTAACCAAAATACATTGCTCAGCCATATATGTTGAAATCATTTTTTGTGAGAAAAATTATTATATATTTAAGCTGAGACAAATAGTCTGAGTGCCTTCCGCTCGAGGCACGTTACAATAATCAAGTGAATTTAAGTTGACCTTGTTATTGGGTCAAGGGTAGTCATATATGCCTGAGGCAGAAGGCCGTAGGGTAAATACGACAGCCCGAGGCCCAATAGCATGGTCAAATTCATATGAATACTAAACTGGGCCAATACAGGTGTTCTGGACAAATATGAGAATTGCTGGGCCATTATAAAATACTTAAGTATTGATGTGGTGTACCATGTAGTGTCTGCCAGGAAAATGGCATGTTCAGGTCAGGTGATGACATGCCTCGAGATTTTGCTACACTGCAGTCATGTAAAAAAGGGCAAAGTATGCAATGCCTGTACTGTATATTAATACAGGGCTCTCACTAGAGAGAGACTTGAAGGAAGTAGTCTCATCAAAAGTGACCAGACTTCTCTCTTTGTTGAGCTATGTGAGAAGTCATTTTGTATTTAAGATATAGGGAAAGAAAGCTGTTGATTGCAAACTTCTCCATAATGCAGTAAATTATGACAAAACTTCTCCCTGATTTGCAAGTCTGGTGAGAGCCCTGTTAATAGTTAATTAATAAAATTTAATATACCATTAGCCTTCTTCCTCTCCTCTTCCAATTTCATGCTTTTTGAACCAGAGATGGCACATTTCTTTCATTTGATTTTATCACTGAAATTATAACAAACACAAAATTGCAAGGGTGCAAGGAAGGAATTCTGAAAAACCTGAAATCCTGAAAATTTATTTAAGGAAAATGAAGAAAATCAATCATTTTTAGACACACAAAAACCTGATTTTCAGACAAACGCACCCATGAAATTATAACAATAATTTTGATCTTTGCTCAAATTACAAATATTCTTTATAATAACTTATTTTATTTTTTAAGTTTTTTCATAACAATTAGTTTACTCTCATTTTGTACTTTGTTAGAATGGTCTTTCTTCAGATTGTTTCCATTCTGCATTGGAATTCATTCAGTCTGAGGTGTGAGTTTTATCTACAAAAAGTCACGCACAATCTTTTGGACTGTGAAAAATGTTTTTCCTTTAGTTACTGTGAAAAAGAGTGCTGTCATTTGTTTTGTAGTTAATATGCCTGTTCCAACAGCCATTCAAGAAAATTTCATAAAGTTATATTGGTTAACTGTTGATTAACTGTATTAAGTATCCATATTGTTTCATCACTGCCAGAGAAGTTCTTATGTGTTTCCTTCTTTTGAAAAAAAATATGGATCCAGGCATGTCACTTTAAAATTAACCAGAAAGTATCAGACTGCAAAAAGTCAAAAATGTGTTGACTGCTCTTATAAACTGGTCAAATTGGGTTGTCACTAAAATTCACAAAGTGGGTTCCTTTCCAAATAACTACCGGTAATTTATTTTACATTGCTGCTCAGAATTCATGTCTGGGTAAATCATAGAATGATACAATTTGTATTGGAAAGCTTATGAATACTTGTTACATCAAGATTATTGAACTGAAACACTGTGTAAACCTAGGTTCACTTCAATACTTAATACTGGTGTAACATCAAAAAGGAGATAATATATTCATTTTTATAATTTGGCACATGTTTGTAGTGAACAAAATTTATATCTTTGGTTTTCATTTCAAATTTTATTGTTACTTTGTTAGGCAATTCTACTATTAACAAGACTTAATTTAACACTACGAAACTAATTTGAGTTGTTTATCAAATTACAGGTGTCGCGAAGAAGCGAATTCACCAATATTTCACCGCCGGTGTAGATTTTATCAACTTTCACCGCCGGTGTAGACAGCATAACTTGGGCCGCCGGTGCTCTTGTAATGATGGTCATGTGACTGGGGACTTATTAAGTAAACTATAAAAACTGACGATAGTAAAAAAAGGACTAGTTTTTTTTGGAACCAGTGTTAAAAGACAAAAAGTGATAATAAGGTTAAAGTAAAAGAAAAAGTGTTTGATAAAAGTTAAAAATTGTGAAAGGATTAAAAGTGTAAATTTAAAGCATATAATTAAAAGTGCTAAAAATATTTAAATAATATAACATATATTATATTGATTTATTAATATAAATAATTGAAATTAAATATTAAATAGTGTAACGTATTATATGCGTTCTTTTATCAATTTACTTATTTATGTGGGAAATAAATATAACTTCGCCATAGAAATGGTCCCGCGAACCGGATACCGATGAAACAGTGGATATTAGTTGACTGTGTTTAATTACCGAATTTTATTAGTTGCATGGATATATTGTATTGGTGTATTAACGTTCAGTAATGGAAATAATTATTTTTTTGTGTTTTAATATATTCATGTGGATACATTGGTGTTACATCGGATGATAAATATGCACCAACTTCACAGTAACTGTTTTTTTAAAAAGGTGTAGTCATTAAAACAGACAGCAGACATAATGGCGAATATACCGACACTCAAAGGGGTAAGAACCCGCTTTAGAAACATTTTAGATAAAGAAATTACAAACGCAACTGCAATATGTAGTTCGGAAATTATTGATAGTGAGAGAAATATTCGTTTACAGGAAGCTAGAAAATGCTTGAAAGTGATAAAGCTGTATATAGGTAGATTACAAGAACAAACGAGAACACTGAGTGATGCCGTTGGTGATAAAGATTTAGAATTTATAGAAAGAATAACGGAAGAAGACTGTGATCTAATTTTTAAGGCAGATAGTACCGGAATTGATTTAGAAGAATTAATTTTGTGCCAGGAAAAAGTAAAAGACATTGAAAGAAAAGAAACCACGCCATCTGTGTATGAAATGCAAATGTTAGAAATGCAAGGCCAAATACAAAAAATGCTGGATTATCAGTTACGTCAAATGAAGAGAAGCGTGAAAGAAAAGAGGAAAAAGAAAAACACATATCGACAGCAATAAAATTACCAAAAATAGATCTTATCACTTTTAATGGAGATAAGATGCAATGGGCTGCGTTTTGGGACTCTTTTGAATGCACTGTGCATAACAACAGCAAACTTTCGAACATAGAAAAATTTAATTACCTGTTGAGTAAAATACGCGGTGACGCTCAGAGTGCAGTGGCTGGCCTTTCTCTCTCAAACGAAAACTATGAAATAGCAGTGAAAACTCTTAAAGAAAGATTTGGAAACAAACAAGAGGCAATTAATTTACACTACAGCGAACTGATAAATATTCCATCACCAACATACAAAGTTCAACATCTTAGAACATTCCTTGATACTATTGAAAAGAACTTACGCAGTTTAGAAGTACTTAGAGAAAATGTAAATCAGAATGTTTTTGTCTCGATTATTTCTTCGAAGCTACCAGCCAGCGTGTTGAAACACTTGGAATTAAAAAAGGGGGCAAATGTCGAATGGACAGTGGAGCTTTTGAGACACGAAATGTACGAATACATTTCCGCTTGTGAAAAGGCTGAGAAAGTAAATCAAGATGGAAAACCCAAAACTCAACATGAAAAAACAAAGCCACAATTTCAAACATCAAATATGAACAGAATTGCAGGATCTGCTGAAGCGCTTTTCAGTACAACCAACTCTGATTCTCACAATACGACTACACAAAAATGTAGATTTTGCAGTGAAGCACACTGGAGTGATGAATGCATGAAGTACACAACACTAGATCAGAGGAAGCAAAGACTTAAAGGCGCATGTTATAAATGTTTACGGGACGGACACCTGTCCTCAGAGTGTAAATCAAAACGAGCTTGCGCTCATTGTAGGATGTTTAATAGTCATCACAGGAGTCTATGCCCGAAAAAATTTAATGTCACGATGTCCAATGTTCATCTAACAGAAGAACTGTACGGAGGCGAAAACGAACTACAATGTGAACAGTTTGTAGCCAATGACTCACCAGTGTTAGAATCCTCAAACGAAATGGTTCTGATGCAAACTGCAAAAACATTCGTGAGTAACCTAAATAAAAATTCAGGTGAACATGTCCGACTACTGTTAGATTCGGGGTCACAACGAACATATATCACGGAATCACTTGCCAAGAAACTCGGACTAAAATGTGAGAATGAGCACGAAATTAAGCTTGTTACTTTTGGTAGTGATAAGCCTTCAACCATCAAGACTAAGTCTGTAAAATTCAGTCTCAAAATGAACAGTGGGCAGTTTATGGACATATCAGCAAATGTGGTACCTACCATAAGTGGAGCTATTCAAAGAAACCCTGTGAATAATTGACTACGTGGTCAAAAAGGACATTTGCTTAACAGTGTTAGCATGGCAGATACAATACCCAGTGAAAGAGAAATCGCCACAGTAGAAATATTGATCGGTAATGATTACTACCTTGACATTGTTATGCCTCAAAGAATTGAAGTTCATCCAGGCCTATATCTTCTGAGTTCCAAGCTGGGTGGATTTTAACTGGAAGAATGAACGAAGAAAATTCTGACAAAAGTGAATTTCAGACAAATAGTAGTATGTTGATATTGTCATATGAAGCAAACAATCAAAATATCCTTACTAGTATTGACAATATCATGCAAAGAAAGCCTGATTTGAGTGATTTTTGGAACGTAGAATCTATTGGGATAGTAGACAAAGAAGACTCGCTGGGAGATAAAATGGCCATGGAACAGTTCAAGAAAAACCTAAAATTTGGGAATGATCGCTATTACGTGACTTGGCCTTGGAAAGACAACAACACAGATTAACCCACAAATAAAGAGCTTGCTAAAGGACGGTTAAATTCGTGTGTGAAAAAACTTATCAAAGCGCCTGAACTACTACAAAAGTACGACGACATTATACAAGACCAATTAAACAAAGGGATCATTGAAAAGATCGATGAAACTATGAACGAAGGCAAAATTCACTACATTCCACATCATGCGGTTATAACACCACAGAAAACCACAACGAAAGTGCGAATTGTTTATGATGCATCAGCTAAGACAAAAAGAGAATTCAGCAGTCTGAACGAAAGCTTATATAGAGGACCAGTTCTCTTAGAAGATTTATGCGGTCTACTAATGCGATTCAGAACAAACAAAATAGCCATAGTATCAGATATCGAAAAGGCTTTTTTGATGGTAGGTTTGCAAGAACAGGATAGAAATGTAACACGATTTTTTTGGTTAAAGGATGCCAATAACCCATCTGCTGACTATTCAAATATACAGGAGTACCGATTCTGTCGAGTACCCTTTGGTATTATATCATCTACTTTTTTATTGGCAGCAACAGTGCAAGCGCATTTAGAAAGATATGGCACCAATATAGCACAGAAAATCAAAAGAGATATTTATGTTGATAATGTCATAACAGGTACAGACACAACAGCTTAAGCGATAAAACTTTATATGAACTCAAAGAGAATGTTTAAGGACGCCTCAATGAATCTCAGAGAATGGATTTCAAACAGTTCCGAAGTGATGCAATTTATACCAGAGGACGATAGAGCATCAACCGAAGATTTGACGATTCTTGGTCATAAATGGGACTGTATCATGGATACAATTTCGATAAAGAAACCAGCTTTGGCTAAAATTGAAAATGAAATAACAAAAAGAACCATATTACAATGTGTTGTATCAATATTTGTTCGACACTACAGCCACAAGAACATCAGACCGGACAAGGAGCTCGGAAATTTCATCTAGAATTGGTTTGCCAAGTCTAAAATGTCTGTCTCCTTCACATACTAGATTCCGGTCCGTTCCTATAACAAGTTTTAAATTTACATTGAGATTGTCTATCACATATTGATGCACAAACGAGTCATCTTCACTGCTGTACGTTAGAAATACAGCAAACCTTTCATTTCCTTTGATCGTCAATTTTATTTCTTCAACCTCTTTTTGGCGACGTTTTCTGCGTATTAGTCTCTTTATACAGTAGACCATTAATATAATGGTGCTCAGGAAAGTCAGGAAAGCAATGTGTATGCTAAGTGACAAACGGCTTTTCATCTCTTCGTCACACATCATTCGTACGGAAACAAGCGCATCCCGAACGATGGTTGTAACATTTTTAAACCCAAGACACGTAAGGCCTTCATGTTTTAACTCTTTGACGTCGCAAGCCAGATAACTATATCGAGGTCTGCGCATCTAGAACAACCAAACGGGTTTGAATTTAGATTCACAGTAGATCCTTTCGGAAGATTTTCAATAACCTTGATGGAAGCACCGTCCAGCACAATTATTCCGTTGTTTTCCAAATCAAGGACATCCAGGTGATTGAGATGGTTCAGATAAAGATTTATTGTCTGCAGCTTATTTGACGATAAGTCAATATGCTTGAGGTTTATATTTGATTCAAACAGAGAAGAAGGGATCTCTGTAAGCCCATTGCTGGACAGTCTGATATTCTCCAAATAGATCAGAGATTGAAACAATATTACCAACTGATGGGAATGACGATCCATCATCAAGAATAATTGGTTTCCCGATAAATTTATTGTTAGGGCATTTTCAAAGCATGCTAGGGCATCTGGAGCGATAAATTCCAAAGTGTTTTCTGCGAGCTCTAACACTCGAACACTTTGATTTCTGCACCGCAGTTCAATATTACAGAATGAATTTTTCTTTGATAGACATACGTATTCCCGTGTTATTTTATTTCTCTTTGTAATGATTAGTTCACTGTTATTTTTAAAGATACCAGGGTATTTAACACTTTTAAATATATGTTTTTTTTTCAAGTTTAATATATCCTGATATTTCAAAATCAATGTCCCTTATGTCGACGTAAGTTAAGTGTATACAATTGCGTATCAATAAAAATGAGTAAAACACGTTCGTCCAAGAGTATTTACTGGGAACCTGGATGTAAGTTTTTAACATGTTAAGATATTCTAAATTACTGCACGGAATAAAAATGTCCGTTAGCAATGTATTGATTTTCATGCTTCTGAAACTAATGTCAAGTTTACGCAGAGACCTTTCCGACATTAATTCTGTCCATGAGATGGCGCCTATACCCGCAATGAACGAGTTTTCCAGCGAAGGTAATTTGGGTGGTTTCAAAGCTTTAATAACAAAGTCAACATGAAGACGTGTACAGCCATTCAGGTTTAACGTTTTTAAAACTTGTAATCCGTCAAATGTGGTTCGATAGATTGTACTCAAAGTATCAAGATGTATATGTAATTCTTGAAGATTCTTTAGTCTTTGAAATGTTTTCGGCTGAATATTCCAAATTGTTGAGTATGGATGTTCTAACGATTTTACGTTACTTATCTCCAGATAGGTAATGTACTCAAGGGTCACATCGTACTGATAGGTAATGTTGTTATGGTAATCATCGTAATCACCGGACTCATCGTACATATCGGGCTCATCGTTCACAACGAACTGAAAGTACCGATGGCTATTGTGCTCAATGTATCCTTTGTTTGAAACTAATAAACATGGATTCTGTTAATATTTAAGCGTTAACATTAAGTAGTTTTACCCTTGTCTGGCCCTTCAGTAGCTCCCTTGGTATAAGATCACAATCTGATTCCTTAATTCCATTACACGGCCCTGTAATAACTAAGGTATTATTTTCATCTCTATTTACTTTCTGAGCAGCACACATCATCACCATACTGAATATAAGGAGCAGTACTGATATATTAGGTAACAACCAACACAATTCAGTTTCAAAGGACTGATAACTAATTTCAGTTTTAACTACTCTGATTATTTGTGCACTCTTCATTTTAGACGATTGAGTTATCGACAACTTCCTCTTTTGCAACACAAAAGCAATATAGTTAGTTCTTCGATGTTATCGAATAGCACTGACGATGAAGTTTTTAACTGGGCACGTCATGGGAGATCATTATCACCGACGACAGGTTCTCCGGTGATTTCCCCGAATGATCTTTTTCCTTTGTAGCAAAACTATTGTACACCTTGACCGTGCTCATAATGATTTATTGCGTGAAGAAAGTTGACTGCTTCTGCTACTATTTGTTCTTGACTTTTCAAGATGCTTATCACTCTTGTCCCGTTAAATTCACTGAATAGTCATTAAAGAATTGCTGTGATATTCAAGTGTTATGAAACTCGAAAACAAGTTGGCTGAAGCCTTATTCGGCATTTATGTGATACGAGACTGGAACGACAATGAAAATATTGTGAACGGTCATCATTTAACCATCGAATTTGCCATAATCCAAAACACCGTGCGACGAAAGATAAAACTATAAAATTCCAAAACTATTTTCATTTTCAATGTTCCATAGCTAATCAATAATCAGAATCCAACCCAAAGTCATAAATCATAAATTTAAGTTAATTGTGTTGTCAAGTAACTTCCGAAACAATTAAACACATTGCTACTTATCACAAAGCACTCATCCTGTTACATTGATATCCAAGATTTTCATAAAATAACACATTATATATCATAGTTCAAATAACTTAAATAATACACAATTATGATACTTCGACAGACAAGCAGACAACCAGACGATAATAAGGTTTATTATACACTAATTTTAAAATAATTACAAAACAAAGAGTACCTTAAGGGAACCGGCGAAAAGTTCAGTTCTAAAGCATATTTGCCATTAGGGTTTAAACTAGGGTTGGTCACGCCATATTGTCATATAAAAGACATGCAAAGTTGTCTTGGTCAGCTTAATCTAACCCATCCAGCTAAACAATATTGAATTCATAAGTATGAAAACACACAAAACAAAGTATGCAGATAATACTTTCAAACAGAAATTTTAGGTTTTGATGACCCGGGTCAAAATGTAATATTGTAACGTAATGAATGCAAACACACAAATTTTAGGAGATGATACTTTCAAATAGAAACGGTAGGTTTTAATGGCATCACTCAATGTAATATTGCAACCTATTGCATGCAAACACACAAACAAAATAAAAATAGTACTTTCAAACAAAAATGATTTTTAAAGACCTTAGACAATTATGAAATATTGTAATGCGCGCAAAATCAAAAACAAAATTAGCAGATAGTATTTTCAAACAAAAATGGCAAAGTTTGGAAAACTAGGTCAGTAATGTAATATTTTAACTTTTTGCATGCAAACACTAAAAAAAATAAGCTGATGGTACTTTCAAACAATAATGCTTGGTTTTGATGACCTTGGTCAGTAATGTCATATTGTAACTAAATGCATGGAAACACACACAGCAAAATGAGCAGCTGGTACGTTTTAACAGTAATGATCGATTTTGATGACCTTAGTCAATGCATGTAAACTCTCAAAAATAGCAGATGGTACCTTCAAACAGTAATGATTGGTTTTGATGACCTTGTTCAACAATGTTATTTTGTTACTTAATGCACCTGTCTTTTTTTCGAATACATCCAAACGTAGAGCATCTAAACTCGTATAATTACAAATGCATGTACGTTTTCATAGAATGTCTAAATTTAATGTTATGCCCGATTATTTAAGATTTTATCACTGGAAATTAAAACAGGGATGAAAATGCATTTATAGACATGCTACATTCAAAATAGTCTATCACACAGGGAGTTGTGGAAGACCGGAGGTGATGAGGACACCTCTGAGATTTTTATTCTTAGATAGGATTCCACCTGCTACTTCTCATTGTTTGTATTGAATGTTCATAAATAATGTCTAAAATTGCAAATCTGATTTTTGGGTCTGGGTGTTAAAAACTCTTCAGCTACACTTGGTGTAAAATAATGGGGCCATTATCGCCTTTGCTTTTTATTTTATTTAACAATGACATTGTTAAAAATATTAACGTTAAAATAGATGAAAAGGGAACTTTGAAGACCCTCGACCACGACAAATATGAAAATATTGCAGGCTCGGTTTGATTGAGCCTGTTCATGAGCAGTAATGGAAATGCTTATTACCGCCCACGCCGCCTAGCCTAAAGAATTATCTGACTCTGATATCGAACTGATTTCCATTATTATTAAATCCTATTTGCAGATGAGATTGTTCATTTTAGAACCAGTCCTGTGAGTCTACAAGTTGATAATTTACAACAGTATTCCCAGAAATGAGGAATGAAAATTAATATATCTAAAATAATTATTTGTGTTTTTAAAAGCAGAATAGAGACTTACTATGCTGAGTTTTTTTTATAAACGGACACGTTATTGAGCAGGTATTTTACCTACATTAGTATCAAATTTCGTTGCACTGTAAATATAATTCTACAAAATCACTCTATCTGAACAGGCATTTAAAGCTTTTTACAGTTTATTATCCCTTTTCGAAATAGTTAAGTTTGACATTAAAACCAAGTTATATCTTTTTGATTGCATGGTTGCACCAATCTTGCTATACGGATCAGAAGTTTTAGGAGTATATAATTTCAAAGATATTGAAAAATACATTTTAAGTTTTGTAAATCTTTGCTAGGTGTAAAAGCCCAATCTTCAAACTACGCTGTTAATCGTGAATTGGGAAGATTTCCAGTTTATTCAGTAGCAAAAGGAAAGGCAATTTCGGCTAAAAATAAAAAAGAACGTTAACTTTCCTATTTCCTATATTATACATGTATATACTGATCAAGTAAACCCTAGTTTTAATAACTGGAGTAAAAATATCGGGTTTGTGAACAACTTAGGATTCCCATTTTTACATGACTTTAATGTTCAAGCTAAATATTATCCAATTCTAAAACAGTATATTAGAAATCAATTTATACAAAACTGGCATGAAGGTATTCATTCTATGTCAAATATAGAATATTATAGAATGTATAAAACTGAATTTGGGTTTGATTATCTTAGTATAGTTGAAAACGATAGATTATGTAAAGTGATGGCATGTTTATAGATTATGTTAACATACTCTTGCACTCGAAACTGGCAGGTATACTGTAACTACCAGAAATGAAAGAATTTGTCAATTTTGTACACAAAATATTGTTGAATCTGAATTTCAGTTTCTTTTATGTTGTAGCAGATATTCGGATAATAGGTCAACATATTTATGTTAAAGTCATGGCCTACCAAAAACAGATGTGTAACCCTAATGTCATCTAAAAATAAGTGCACTATTCTGAAAATATGTTAATTCTTAAGAGAGGCTTTTTAAACACGTTCCTGCATCCTTAAAATTGTATAACAGTTTCTTGAATTGCTATGCATCATATGCTAAAATGTTTGTATGTTGTATGTGTACATGTTGTTCCTACTGCTAGTTTGTGATTATTTTTATGAGTGCTGTATTTTGCATGATCATTTGAAGACCCAAAGGCACAATTTTGTCGAGAGCTGAATAAAAACTTGAAACGTGAAACTCAAAACGAGTTTCTTTTCATTTTAAAGAGTGAAATATGCATATCAGGTATCGCTTCACTCAGAAAACAACCTCTACACGCAGCCAAAAAGAAGAAAGAATAAAAGAGAGCATGGGTTTATAAGAATATCAATTTCAAAACAGACACCACAAACAATTAACGAAAAAGAGATTCGTTGGGGTTACCGCCATGGAATGGTCAGTGGCAAAAACTATTGCCACTTTGGGGTTAAACCAGGTTCAAAGGTGCACCACCCAAAAGATTCTCATATGAACAAAGAATTGCAAGTTGTCTGGGTGACGTAACTCCAATCCACCTATCAAAATTGACAATGTTGCAGGCAAAAGCAAGCACACATATAAAATATACGTAACTAATAGCGTTGTCAAGCAAACGGGCATGCACCCGAGACCAGATCCCCTGGAGTCAATAAGTAAGAACACGATGGCACGGATAAAAGAAGCAGACCGAGCTTTTATAAGATTTCCTTATAAAACTTCATAAACACTTTAACCCTGCCACCGTCTTTCAAACAAAGAGGTTAGCATATCAAACAACTGAAGATGAGTTAATCATTCAGGCTTGCAGAGCGTTGTAGAATATCATGTTGATAACCTTCTTTTTGAATTAACATATGGTTTAGACGATTATATTAAAGATATCGTTTCTGTAACTTAAAGAAGTTACTTTTGCATTCGGTATTAGTATTTTGTTGTCTAATCAAGTACACCGGACTTTATAATTTTATTGTTATACAATTAGATTCTACATTTGAAATTGAATTGTTGTGTTCGCCACAGAGAGTCGGTATTTCTTCTACCGAGCCTGCAAATGTTTTTATGTTTGTCGTGTTGAATGGCTTTCAAACGTCCATTTTCATCTATTTCAATATAACAGTAGCGTTGTTTGTGCCGTGTGGCGGCTGTAAAATGTCTCCCCGTACATTCAATCAGTGCTGTTATCAATTACGTCCTTTGAAGGTCGTTGAACACGATACTTATGTACTATATTAATAGTACTTCTAAAATACCTTTGTTTTAATATTTTGGCCAGTTTTGAGATAGGTGGTTTCAATTTCCCAGCCAATATAGATTTGGATATTTTTCAATCACCCCAAGGCTAAACTTCCTGCTTTAAAAAAAATTGCCTTTGGCTTTGTCTGTGATATGCAGGATTTATATTCTAAGATCCCCTGTCAAAATTCTATTCTGTATAGTTCCGCCCATTGTTTTCTCGTTTAGGGCAACCCCATTCTTTTATCTAGGGACCATACGCCGCTGAACATGCGATTATATTAATCTGAAAATACCGCATTGAAGATTCCATGTCTATTGCCATATGCATACCATCATTGTACTGTTTAATGGTGTAAAAATATTGAGTTGCGCTCAACCCGTTGCTAGGCGGCGTGGGCAGTAATATGTGTTTCCATAACTGCACATGAACAGGCTCAATCAAACCCATCCTGCAATACTTTCATATTTGTCGTGATCGATGGCTTTCAAATGTCCATTTTCATCTATCCCACGTGTTTCAGCGCTAATGATTTTCAATGAAGACAATGGTCTAGTTTTTCGACATTCTATAGCTTTATAGAGGTTGCATGGTGTAAGTTGATGCAATATTTATCTTTACTTATAGTAGTTATTTTGACAGCAATAAGTTTCGGTTTTTATTCTCTCGTAGCTGTTTCAATAGATTTTTGGATTGTACTTAATTTAATTTTAATTTGTTCATCTATTGCTTAAGACAGAAAGACAGGATTTATTTATTTCCAAAAGGCTAAGAAGCCCATGAGGAAAATATGAACAAATAAATCGACAGCGAACAGTTAAAACAATAATACATATATGCACGTAGTAATGGAGAAGGCTGGTATATTAACATATAACATATATTAACATATGTTAACAAGCATTAACATGCAAAATTAGTTTTGAACATTTTGAACATTGTTGGAACCTGTAACATTATAATATATTCTGTAGCAATACAGTCATAAGTATTTACGAGAAACAATTTGTTGATAATTGTTAATAAACATATTTTCAAGATCATCTATAAAATAGAAAACAAAAAAGCGGATAGACACTCGCCTTGTCTTACACCGAGTAGACAAGGAAATTCGTCACTCAATTCATTTTTTTTACATTTAACTCTCGACTTAACAGATTCGTAAGTGGATTTAACAATGTCTTAAATGTTTCCCCTGTGCCCCAATTGTATCATTTTATACCATAGATTGTCACGAACTACATAATCAAACGCTTTAGTAAAATCAACAAATAGCGTAAATAGTTGTTTTCCCTGATTGAAAACATGTGAAATTAAACCACTTATTACGAAAATATTATCTGCGGTACTCATATTAGAACTAAAACCTGCTTGTGCTTCGATATAAACATTATACGTTTCAGCCCACGATTTCAGTATATTATAAATAACACTTGTAAAAAGTAAAAAGTTTACCTAATGCACTTAACATTATAGTTTTCAACATTCTTTTTTTTTAATCTATCTCTATTTTATCAAGGAAAGCAGATAAAACAGTGTGATTACTTAGATAAAGCACACAACATGTATGTTCAACACGAATTATAAAAAAGATTACCTATAACTTTATAAGTTTTCAACAGATTCAAATTACACATGTGACTTTTTATATAAAGAGTACAGAATTTCTGTTTCACAGGAATTATTACAAAGATGCTCTATAACTTTATACGCATTCAAGAGCTTCAGTTAATACAAGTAATTGTTAATATAAAGAACACTAAATCTGTTCAACATTAATGTTATAAAGATGCTCTATAAATTTATAGTCTTTCAATAGATCCAATTTAAACATGTTTTTATAAAGAACACAACATGAATTAATATACAGATGCTTTTTCAAGAGATTCAAATAACTTGTAATTTTTTATATAAGGAACACAAAACATCTGTTCAACCTTACTAATTAAAGGTGTGCTATAACTATAAGCTTTCAAGAGATTATTTTGTTTTTGAGAAATTTGAGAAAAAAATCAGAAACTTAAAGCAGAAAAAAGTATGTTAAGGTGCAAGGAAATCTGTATGTGGCGGTCATCACAGGCCGGTGAAAAAAAAACTGAGGTTAAAAGACGGGATAGACTGGGGAGGCTAAGTAAAACTTATATCAGTAAAGGACTTCTTACAGAACTTGTACTATTGTTCACTGTTTGCAGATAATGCAGCAAATGTATTCCAAGTATTTGTAAATTTGTCTAAAGATGCTGATTTTTGGGCATTTAACTTCAGAACGGTGTAATATCTAGACATCTGTTTTTTAAATCCATCAATACTTGGTCTTGTTTTACCCATTTTGCATTTGTTAATGTATTGTTTAGCAATGATGAAAATATTACTTATCACAATTGAATGAAGAGCATTTCCCAAAATTATGTTTGTTTTTGTAAACTCAAAATGTACAGATGGACACTTTGTAGTTAACCATACTTTTACACTACTGAAAAAGTCTTTGACATATTCACAGTCCCAGAACAGGTGAACAAGAGTCTCTGAGTGCAGACTACAGAAAGAACACAGGTTATTATTTCTTATTCCCATTTTGTGTAACAAGTTATTGGTACCAAGTAATCTATGGTTAATCCTATACTGAAACCACTGTAAGGTTGGATCCTTACTGATTCTAAATGGAAGTCCATATATTGCTTTCCAGTTAATGGTATTTGTGTTCAAATCAACTTCCCATTTATTTGAGGAATCTGGTAGAGTTTTACTTATATTCATAGTTTCATATATTCTCTTACATCCTTTTTCGTTTGCAAGAATAATTTTTGAAATCACGGGGAACATTGGGTTTTGTTCTTTTAACAGATCGTTGGAAAAATTAAACTGTCTCAGATAATCTTTTATGGACTGGACAATATTTTGGTACACTAAAAAATTAGTGTTTACTTGATATTGTGCCTGAAATTCTGCATAGGTATAGAATCTACCATAATTGGATAACAAGTCATTTACAAATATTGTGAACGGGCCCTTGTGGGTGTACTAAACTGCAAATCACAATCAGATAGTCCAATGTTTGAAAGTTTATTCGTGATAGAGAAAGCGAAAGTGACGATTACATAAGAAGTAACATAATAAATTGATTACATAAGAAGTAACATAATTAATGAATACAATAATACAATCAAAACTTATATTTCAACTTCATTGGGGATTAGGGTTTGGTAGAACATCGCCTTATGCTTGGCTAAGTAAAGAGGTACAATGATGTCAATTACATTAAACACCTAACACAATTCAATCTTACTTTTAAACTAATTTCTCATTGAATAGGATGATTCCTTATTAAAATTAGACTTAAATATTAACATTTACTAAATTCTAAAATGAATAAAACCTAGAATTACATTTCTACTGTTTAAGGTACAAAAAGAATCAATAAAACAATTTTTACAAATCTACGCATCGCATTGTTCCTGGAGGCTGCCATCTTGAATTACGCTGTGAGAATGGTTTGTCGTACACATTACTACTATACAGTGCGACACAAATTCTATACTTCCAAAAAGATGTTCATTACTATACAAATTTTCTTTAAGATTAACAATACGAAAGTAAGGAAAGAAATTGAATCTACATTAGTGAAAATGATTAAGACATGAGGAATTAAGGACTTTAAGTTTCTACCAAATACAATTAAGCCATGTACTTTTAACGCATGAACATTTGAGATGAATAATTTAACTTTGGAACTTAACGTTGAACATTTCTTAAGAAATTCTTATCATTAAACAAAAATATAAAATTACGAGTTACAAAAAATCTTACCTGCAAATCACAATCAGATAGTCCAATGTTTGAAAGTTTATTCGTGATAGAGAAAGCGAAAGTGACCATCTCTACGTTTGGCTCGACATATATCGGAAAAGCTTTAATCTCCGAGCCAAACTACAAACAAACAAACATTGACCACTAATGGATCGCAGGTGGAAATTATTTGAGAGAAGATTGAAACTATTTATTTACAGCGGCTTAACATCATAAGCTATTACCAGTGCGGACATGAACAAGAAAAAGTGCTTGTGTGAAGTTTGTGGAAAGGCTTTCAATTTGAGAAAATCTTACAATGTTGTTATTAACAAAGACCGAAACAGGAAGACTTTACGAACTTAAGTAAAATCCCACATCTGGTAACAACCTATGATCTTCAAAATCAACATACAAAACCTAAAACTTAAATATCAATTCTACTTTTTTATATAAAGAAAACTCATATACAAATACCTAATCATGCAAAGAAAGCAATATCATCAAACATTATTATGAAACATTATAAGAAATACTTGGTCATAATTTTACTCTATGACAACACCTCCTTGTTTGTAAATCAATGCTCCTGCATTGAATGATTTGGGTGTGATGAATCTTTAGGGAAAGTCTAAAGCCTATATACATAATTTAATATTGAACAAATGAAAAATATAGTGATCAGGCCTTAATGGCACATGTTATTTGTTACAGTGAATCTAGTTATAATTCTGAGTAGTCTAGCTACTATCCTGTCAGTTCACTTCTGCATTATTTGTGAGTCCTGAGTAGTCTAGCTACTATCCTGTCAGTTCACTTCTGCATTATTTGTGAGTCCTGAGTAGTCTAGCTACTATCCTGTCAGTTCACTTCTGCATTATTCATTCATTCAATATTGTTCACGGAGTGTCTTCAATGTGGTTGGTTAACCGCACTATGTGGAAATTATTTGAGAGAAGATTGAAACTATTTATTTACAGCGGCTTAACATCATAAGCTATTACCAGTGCGGACATGAACAAGAAAAAGTGCTTGTGTGAAGTTTGTGGAAAGGCTTTCAATTTGAGAAAATCTTACAATGTTGTTATTAACAAAGACCGAAACAGGAAGACTTTACGAACTTAAGTAAAATCCCACATCTGGTAACAACCTATGATCTTCAAAATCAACATACAAAACCTAAAACTTAAATATCAATTCTACTTTTTTATATAAAGAAAACTCATATACAAATACCTAATCATGCAAAGAAAGCAATATCATCAAACATTATTATGAAACATTATAAGAAATACTTGGTCATAATTTTACTCTATGACAATATTATCCCTTTATCAATGAATTTTGGGAAACAAATACTTACCAAGTTATCTTTAGAGCATTTATGAATTTTTCTATGTCTGGGACACTTAGACCTCCTTGATCATAGGGTTTGGTGATTACTGTTCGTTTCACTTTGTCAGGGGCTCCGCTTCATAGGAATTTGAAAAACAAATCTTGAATGTTTTTAATTATGTCTAATGAAGGGTTTGGCAGAGATATGAAAAGATGATTTAGTTTTGCAAGTGCCAGTGATTTCAAGACTATATTTTTTCCAATTGGAGTTAAAATTCGTTTTGACCATGCTGTCAGACGATTTATTATGTCTTTTATTTTGTTTGTGTAGTTTAGAGCTACAATTTCATCTAAATTTACTGAGAAGGAAATGCCTAAAAGCTTTAAGTTTGTTGTTTCTCATTTCAAACCAAGTTGTGGGCTTATTATATTGTTATTTCCCTTTAAAGACCCTATCAATACTGCAGTTGTTTTATCCACGTTTACTTGAAGCCCCATTATTAATATTTCCTTTTTTGTGTAATGGGATGACATAGCTTTCGGACCATCTGTCCGGGAAATGGCCGGTTTCAAATAGTTTTTTTAAATAATGCATGTAATACTGGTACTAAAGTATATTTTCCTGAGATAAAGAATTCACTAAGTCATAGATCAGGACCTCACGATTTATTGTTAGTTAGCTGCTTTATTGCAAAATTTATTTCGTCAGCTGAAATCTGTGTATTTAATTCATCGAACGTTTTTTTTTTTTCATACCTATTTATAAATTCTATTTTGTCATCATCTGGTGTGAAAAATCTATTATCTGGATTATTTATTGCTTTAAAATAGTTTTCAAAAGTTGACAATGGTATTTTTGACTGTTTAACACCTGAAACTTCTTTAAAGATATTCCAATATAAGCGCGCGTTTTTTATATCTAAAACTCATTAGTTTATTTGTTTTTTCTTTATCAAAATCATACCTACATCGTCTTAGTGTAGTCTTAAACTCAGATCGGGCTCTTACCATGTTAATTCTATTATTGTCATTCTTATTATTTCTTTATATGTTTAAAAATTTGAAGAAAATACTTATTTTTCATAACACTCTGTATTTAACCAAGGAAGTACATTTCCAGAAAAATTGTTATTTGTACAATGCGTTTCATTTGATCTTTTTATTAATTGAGAAGCGACAGTATTAAACATGGATTCTATTTTTTGTACACAACAATCTAAATCATCACTCGAATTACTAAACATAATATCGTTAGTCAGCTCATTTAATAACTGCAAATTTTCATCCGAATTTAAATTTTTAATGTACACATTTTCAGTTCTTTTTCCATATATATTTAAAATCAATACTGTCACACCCTTGAAGAGTCTCATCACTACATTGCTGTTCGATAACATTATAAAATACATAAGACACGGTCATCAAACAATGGTCCGAGACAATATTTGGTATATCAATTTCAAAATCAACAATATTATTGAACATCTCAATCTTACATAATAAGTAGTCAACAACACTGCAACCTCTGTCATTAACAAATCATGATTACCTAGTTTAAAATCATTTCCTTTTCTACCATTCACATTTCTTAAGCCAGTTTGTTTACAAAAATCCAACAACAATTTACCGTTATGATTAACATGCCCTTAATCTTGAGAGTATATTTTGGATTTTTATATCTGACTCGTATCCTTCAGGTAATATGTCAATATTACAAAAATTTATATTATCAAAATCAACTATCAAATACCCTTGGAGCTCTTTCGGGCGAAACATGTTTGGCTGGGGTATTCAACCCAAACCCAGTCAGAAACTTGCGGACATTTCCAAGTAAGATGGAAAGGTCTCGTATAAGTGGGGAGGAAATGTAGTAGATTTGGTAACAGAAGCCTCGGTAGCACAATTGCTAGAGCAACGGTATGTTAAGCCGGAGGTCCGAGGTCCGAATCCTGTTTGAGGCAACAGTACTCATTCCATCCCAAATCTGCCACATACTTATAGGTGCCTTCCATATGAAAATTTCTTGCATTTTTGCCTAAAAAGTAACATAACGTCATGTGTAAAATTCTCCTTGTTTATTAATTGTTTGTGGCGTCCTATTTGAATTGACATACATATATAAAACATGCGCTCTCTCTATCTTCCTCTCTTCTTTTTCGCTGCGTGGGGAGGCTGTGTTTCTTGAGTGTGGCTATTCCTGATATGCATATGTTGCTTTTTTCTTCAAAAGTGAAATTATGGGCATGAGTCCCATAAATTGAACAAACAAATTCGTTGAATTTATATCCCCCACCGAGTACTGGTTATTACTAACATAACAGCTGAAGACATATCATGGCAAAAACCGTAAAAATAAAACTTCTGATGGTGAAAAGGGTTGGGCAGCTCACCAGAATATAAGAATGAGACGTAAAGTCTTCAAGTTGTTGAAATGAAGAACACAGTAGTAAAAAATAGCACAGTATTTAATTGAAATACATCCAGAAGATGCAGAGAAGTAACGCGGAAACGAATACTACTCTATATGCATAATGCATAACTTATCAAAGGGCCATAACTCTGTGTTAAACGGTCAGACCAGAACAAGACAACAATATGGGCATCTTGTCTTGATGGTTTACATAGTTTCATTGAAAGCCATCCAGTAGTTGAAGAAAAATAGCGCGGAAACGAATACTGCTCTACATGCATAATGCATAAGATATCAAAGGGGCATAACTCGGTGCTAAACAGTCTGACCGGAACAAGACTATGATATGCGCATCTCCTCTTGGTATTGATTGCTCCGAGAGAGTTTTATTGAAATCCATCCTGTAGTTGCAGAGAAATAGCGCGGAAACGAATATTGCTCTATATGCATAATGTATAAGTTAGCAAAGGGCCATAACTCTGTGTTAAACAGTCTGACCGGAACAAGAAGACAATATGCGCATCTCCTCTTGGTATTGATGGCTCTCAGAAAATTTCATTGAAATCCATCCAGTGGTTGCAGACAAATAGCGCGGAAACGAATACTGCTCTATATGCATCATGCATAAGTTATCAAAGGGCAATAACTCTGTGTTAAATAGTCTGACGGGAACAAAACGATGATATGCGCATCTCCTCTTGGTATTAATGGTTCCCAGAAAGTTTCATTGAAATCCATCCAATAGTTGCAGAGAAATAGTGAGGCAACGAATACTGCTCTAAATGCATAATGCATAATTTATCAAAGGGCTATAACTCCGTGCTAAAAGGTCTCACGGGAACAAGACGTTAATATGCGCATCTCCTCTTGTTAATGATGGTTTTCAGAAAGATTTATTGAAATCCATCCGTTAGTTGCAGACAAATAGCGCGGAAACGAATACTGCTCTATAAGCATAATGCATAAGTTATCAAAGGGCCATAACTATATGTTAAATGGTCTGACCGAAACAAGACGACGATATGCGCATCTTCTCTTGGTATAGATGGTTTCCAGAAAGTTTCAGTGAAATCCATCCCGAAGTTGCAAAGAAATAGCGCGGAAACGAATACTGCTCTATATGCATAATGCATAAGTTATCAAAGGGCAATAACTCGGCGTTATACAGTCTGATCGAAACAAGAAGACAATATGCGAATCTCCTCTTGGTATTGATGGCTCCCAGAAAATTTCATTGAAATCCATCCAGCTGTTGCAGAGAAATAGCGCGAAAACGAATACTGCTCTATATGCATCATGCATAAGTTATCAAAGGGCCATAACTCGGCGTTATACAGTCTGATCGAAACAAGAAGACAATATGCGAATCTCCTCTTGGTATTGATGGCTCCCAGAAAATTTCATTGAAATCCATCCAGCTGTTGCAGAGAAATAGCGCGAAAACGAATACTGCTCTATATGCATCATGCATAAGTTATCAAAGGGCAATAACTCTGTGTTAAACAGTCTGACTGGAACAAGACGATGATATGCGCATCTCCTCTTGGTATTGATGGTTTCCAGAAAGTTTCATTGAAATCCATACAAAAGTTGCAGAGAAATAGTGAAGCAACGAATACTGGTCTAAATGCATAATGCATAAGTTATCAAAGGGCCATAACTCGGTGTTAAACAGTCTGACCGGAACAAGAAGAAAATATGCGCATCTCCTCTTGGTATTTATGGCTCCCAGAAAGTTTCATTGAAATCCATCCAGTAGTTGCAGATAAATAGCGCGGAAACGAATACTGCTTTATATGCATCATGTTTAAGGTATCAAAGGGCAATAACTCTGTGTTTAACAGATGGGAACAAGACGATGATATGCGCATCTCCTCTTGGTATTGATGGTTCCCAAAAAGTGTCATTGAAATCCATCCAATAATTGCAGAGAAATAGTGAGGAAACGAATACTGCTCTAAATGCATAATGCATACCGGTAAATTATCAAAGGGCAATAACTCTGTGTCAAAAGGTCTCACGGGAACAAGACGATGATATGCGCATCTCCTATTGATATTGATAGTTCACAGAAAATTTCATTGAAATCCATCTAGTAGTTGCAGAGAAATATTGCGGAAACAAATACTGTTCTATATGCATAATGCAAATGTTATCAAAGGGCCATAACTCTGTGTTTAACAGTCTGACAAGAACAAGACGATTATATGCGCATCTCCTCTTGGTATAGATGGTTTCAAGAAAGTTTCATTGAATTCTTTTCAGTAGTTGCAGAGAAATAGCGCGGAAACGAATACTGCCTTAATGCATAATGCATAAGTTATCAAAGGACGATAACTCTGTGTTACACAGTGTGACCGGAACAAGACGTTAATATGCGCATCTGCTCTTGGTATTGATGGTTTTCAGAAAGATTTATTGAAATCCATCCGGTAGTTGCAGATAAATAGCTCGGAAACGAATACTGCTCTATATGCATAATGCATAAGTTATCAAAGGGCTATAACTCTATGTTAAATGGTCTGACCGAAACAAGACGACGATATGCGGATCTTCTCTTGGTATAGATGGTTTCCAGAAAGTTTCAATGAAATCCATCCCGTAGCTTGCAGAGAAATAGCGCGGAAACTAATACTGCTCTATATGCATAATGCATAAGTTATCAAAGGGCAATAACTTTATGTTAAGCAGTCTGACCGGAACAAGACGACAATATGCGCATCTCCTCTTCGTATTGATGGTTCTCAGAAAGATTCTTTGAAATCCACCCGATAGTTGCACAGAAAAAGCGCGGAAACGAATACTGCTCTTTATGCATAATGCCTAAGTTATCGAAGGGCCATAACTCTGTGTTAAATGGTCTGACCGAAACAAGACGACGATATGCGCATCTCCTCTTGGTATAGATGGTTTCAGAAAGTTTCAGTGAAATCCAATCAGTAGTAGAAGAGAAATATTGCGGAAACGAATACTGCTCTATATGCAAAATGCATAAGGTATCGAAGTGCCATAACTCTGTGTTAAACAGTCTGACCGGAACAAGAAGACAAAATGCGCATCTCCTCTTGTTATTGATGGCTCCCAGAAAGTTTCATTGAAATCCATCAAATAGTTGCAGAGAAAGAGCGCGGAAACGAATACTGCTCCTAATGCATAATGCATAAGTTATCAAAGGGCCATAACTCTGTGTGTTAAAAGGGCTCACGGGAACAAGACGATGATATGCGCATCTCCTCTTGGTTCTGATGGTTCCCACAAAGATTCGTTGAAATCCATCCAGTGGTTGCAGAGAAATAGCGCGGAAACGAAATTCGGACGGACAGCGTGACGGCGTGACAGTGTGACGGTGTGACAGCATGACGGTGTGACAGCGTGACGGGCGGACAACGGCAAAACAATATCCCCCTCCCGATTTCATCGGCGGGGGATAAAAGGGTGGGTATAAAACCTAGACTCCTTCTGCCGACAATTTAAACATACAGGGAAAAAGCAGACAATATAGAATGTATAGGGTTATTGGAAAATGCAGACAATATAGACTGTATAGGGAAAGGGTTTGGTATAGTTCTTTTGCAGTTTAGGTATATTGTGCTCTTATTCAGTCGGGGATCTTTCCTGTTCAGGAAAGTTGGGGATTTCCCTTTTCACTTTCCTGATCAGGAAATATTGATTGAAAAATTTCCCCTTCGGGGAAAGAAAATCCACATATTTTATATACCTTCGGGTATGAGCTCCGGGCATCACAGAATACGTTTGAGCTACATATTAATTGATTGTATCCGTTCTTAAAATAATTATCTTAAATTCTACCGAGGCCGAATATTTAAAACAGTATCGTCTGTGAGATATTCAAGCTCAAAGTTGAATGATATTCAAGAAAACCAACCATTTTCAGCACTTCCCGTTTTGAACGTATACTTTCCCGAACTGGCAACTACTTGGCCATTTCCATTACATTACCTTTCATGTTATAACTTTCCTGATCCAGAAATCAATTTTCAAATCATTAAAGTTTTCATTTAAATGCTATAAGTAACATGCTTTATACTGCCAGGGATGCATAACAAAAATCAGAGAAAACTGTACTGATTGAGAGACCAAGTGATAATACAATAAGTTGATCTGACAAAAAGGTGCCCACAACTGCATGCAGATTACTTATCTTGAAAAGTTTAAAGCTTTGGGAATGTTCTGTGGATGCCATCTTTAAAAAATCGGCGAAAATTTGATTCAACTGTTTATCTAAAGCATCGTGCTTTACGCTGGGAATCCACTTGAACCTAGTGTAGTCGATTTCTGGCCTGCAAAGTGGCTGGAAACATTTTGAATGTTTTATCTAAAACAAGTAAGTTATTACGTTGGCAATGTCTGCCTTGATCTTGCTGAAACAATATCTGACTTGCAAAGTGGCTGGAATCTAGTGGTTCCAGCCCATTACGGAACAATCTGTACGCATTTATCAGGGTTCTCAATAAGAGCTGGCCGCCGGCCAAAATGGCCGTTTAAAAAAAATGTTTCGGCCGGTTAAAATTCCCCGACGGTTCAAAAATCGAAAAATTTTCCATGCGTTTGTTTTCGCTAATGTTGATACTTTTCGACACTTTCTCCCCTTTGCGCTTTTAATGCTGTTTCGGAATGCTTTGGATAACAGCGTTATCACACAGTCCACTATGTTTTGAAAACGTGAATTGTCAAAATGGAAGAGAAAGTTGGACTGCCGGTCAAATTTGTTTAAATATTTTGCGTCCAGTAATGAGTTTCAGCGTTGATGCTTTGTGTGTTCGGTCCCCTGTTGCATGTTCTTGTTTGCATGGTAAGAGTTTGGAGTCTTTAACATATTCCAGTAAAAAAAATCGGTTGCTGTGCAATTCTTAAATTTTGAACAAACCACTTTCGTTTCAGGTCTCGTTTGTTGCTTTGCCTTTTGTAGTTATTATGGAAGTTCCTTGTTTTGTATGAATAATTTGTTTAAAAAAATGAAAGAATATTTTCGTATGGTAATAACTGAATGAAATAAAATAGTTAGAAATTTCAAAAATATCAACAAATCGAAATCTGGCAATTGCATTGCAAAATTTTCATTTCAATTATTGATTAAGGCTTAGTCATTTTCATGATGAGGAGTATCCATTTTATTAATGTTTAGTGCAAAAATATGTTTATAGTGTCCATATTGTACGGTAGCATCATACTGCCATGTAATTAAGATGCTTCCAACACATTTTTATCCACCGCCGCATAGCGGCTGGGGGATATAGGAATGGTCTTCGTCCGTCCGTCAGTCCGTCCGTCCTTCCGTGTGCGCACATTTCGTGTCCGGTCCATAACTTTTCAACCCCTAGAAGGAATTTCATGAAACTTTAGGCAAATGTTCTCCCCATCAAGACGACGTGCAGAACCCATGTTCCAACATGGCCGGCTCAATGTCAAAATCACTAGATCAGATTAAAGCAAAAATTTTGTTAACGCAATAGAGGTCACATTTTTTTGTCAGATTGTCATCAAATTTGGTATGATATATATATTGATATTGATGATCTCTACTCAAATTATTAAAATCATGTCCTTGAATTGCCCAGGGGCCCCGCCCTGGGGATTTATTTTTTTTCTTTTGAATTCTGTTTTAACCTTTGATATTCTACAGAAGTCAACCAGATTTTGACACAAACTTTATACCATCTTAAAATTCAATCTTTCCTTAACAATTCATTCACTGGTTGTTCAGTGATAAAATTTGAAACAAAAATTTTAGTAGCAGAGTGAAAATTTCAAGTATCAAAATTCCAATATTTCTACCTGTCTTCAGCTATAGTTAGATTCAATCTTAAGATGTTGTTAGGATGCATTCCTCCAGTTGCTGGTCAATGACCTAATGAACTTTGCTGCTTAGATTTGTGTTTTGTAATATTAAGAACTTTGCTGTGGAAGATTTTATAGTGGAAATTTTGTCATTTTCTATGGATACTGACCAAATAAACTTTCTTAACTTTATAGCACTTTAAAAATCAGGCTTTTCTGAATATTTTATTCACTGTTTGTATGTAAAACAACAACAAATTTGTAGCTCATTCTCAAAATGTTAACACTGAATTTTAGAGTGGTCTCAGCTGTATACAGTGTATGTACACAAACTGGCAAGTTAATTGGTGGTCTCTGAACCCCTGGAATGAATATCATGAAACTTAAGTGAAATGTTCAGTTCATTAACCTGATGTGCAGTACCCATGTTCCAACCTGGCTGGCTGAAGATCAGGGTCATTGAAGATTTGAACTATGCATTTTGTGTCCGATTCATATCTTCTTAACCCTGCAATGAATTTAATCAAACTTTAGTTAAATGTTCATTCCACCAAGATGATGTGCAGAACCCATGTTCCAACCTGGCCGGCTGAAGGTCAAGGTCACTAGTTGTCTTTGAAGGTTCATTTTTGACAATGTCTTTCATATTTGCTCCATAACTTCCATACTGCTGGAGATGTATTTGTTAATTTGCAATTAAGCATCCATAACCTTTCCAACATTCTTGCATGCGGCGGGGGATATTGCTGTCATTCCAACTGCCTTGTTCCATTTAATGGAAGGAAAGGCTGTATAATAAAAATATTTACTTTTCAATATCCATTTCAGCTCCAGTACTGCAAAGGTCAAAATTCGAGTTGAAAATTGATGCAACAGAGTGGCAGAGTGTTACAGTTGTCAGTAACAAAGATCACAGTTCATTTAAGGGACATATACCATTAATAACAGGAAAATAGCAAGAATTTAATCCATACTGTGTTCTAAAATTTACCCACAATCGAATCAGAAAAGAAAATAGCAGGAAAACAAACAATCCTTATTTTCATGGGAATGCTGTTTGCAAATTTATTGGTTGTAAAAAAAACAAATTCACAATCAAAAGAAGACCAAGAAGTGGTAAAATGATTAAAATTCATGTGAACATTACAGGGCAAATCAATCATAACAAGTGTGACATGCCTCAAAGAAGACATATTAGGGGTAAGCAAAGAGTCTTGATGGCCAAACTGGCTAAAGAAAAAGATCCAGCTGAAGTATTTTACCATAAATTAAGCGTATTATGCCCTTGTTTATAAAGGCGATGGAAGTAATTCACCACTCCCTATAGCAGAGTTTTTAAGCAACAAACAGACTATGCCAGACATTTTGAACTTCTTGCAACGTGTGCAGTATGCCAGTTCTCAAAAAAGCAGACATTACAATGTGCCTCAAAGTAAAGAAGTTGACTTTAGCTGGGCACTGATTCATGCCGCAAATCCGTCGCTAAACAAAAAAACAACACAAGATTACTCAAACAATGTATGGGAAGGTAAGCAGCCTGTATGTGTTGTGCATGTTTGTTCAGCACATCTTATACACAGTATAAGCTGTGTTTATGTCAACAGTGGCATCCATGGTGCAGAGTAAAACTTTACAAGAAATGGACATTCTATTCAATCACCTCTGTGCTGTAGCACAAGGCAAGGGCCTTTAGATGAAGAAGTAAATAACCTAGAATAATTACTTAAACATGAAGAGGTAGATGACCTATTGTCACCAACAACAGAGCTTCAAGAAGTTGATGAAGAAAGAATAGATGACATGGTAAAAGGAAAAAGCTAGCTAAAACAGACTGCGTAGTACCAGCACTTTGTCCGCATATATGAAAAATACCATGACAAGGATGACAAGAAAGATGAACCAATCACAAATCCTTTCTTCAGCAAGAGCTTTGTTGACTACCTTTTGCAAAGACTGTTGTCAGTACTGCCACTTTGGTGTGGAATGTTAAATCTAGAAAAGCACAGAACAAATGCTACAGTAGAAAATTGGTTCAGGATTGTAAAGGAGACCATATTGTTCAGAAAAACCAGACTTCGGATAGGGGAATTTATTTAAAAAATGGCTTCAAGTCTTCATGGACGTATAATTGAATATGGACTTCCAGTGAAAGAAGGTACATAAAAATAATATAGTAGTACTAAGCAATCATCATCGCGTTCTTCGAAGAAGAGGGGGTTATACTGTTTTACCCTTGTCTGTCCGTGCATTCTTCTGTCCGTAACAAAGTGATTTTTATATAGTATCAATAGCACTTTATTAAAAGGCATAATATTGTAAAACATGCCACTTGGCACTGTATAATACTTGGCATAAAATTGAGTGTCACTTGGCGCTGTGCTGTACTGGAACGGAACTGGTTTGTCGTAGACTGCATGTAGTTTCGAAACTAATTATTAGATGATAGAAATCAACACACAGTCGCTTAGTCTAAATTTGAGCGTATCTGTTTCATTTAGGTGCAGTAATAGACTATGCTGTTGCGCGGATTACAAGCAAAAGTGGAAATTGTTATCAAGACCTGCCTTGTATATGCATGTGGATTCATGCTGTTCTTTGTCTGTTTAAGTAGACTTCGGATGATAAAAAGACTTTTCGTACTGCACTTTGTTTTATCATCACTTTTAAATGTTCTGAATTACTTTAAATATGGAGTAAATTATGCGTGTACATAATAGTCCAGTTTTTATTTAAAACAACTGTTGTTTTTTTTTGTCTGAAAGCATACTCGATATTGAGTTACAATATCCAGTTATTTTTCAAAATATACTGTTTAATGTTCACAGAAAAATTTACTCGAGCGTTCCGCAATACACCTTACAGAAAAATAATACATCACTGCTGATATTTTGCTGCAAATGTAAGAATTAAAAGCTAAATGGTTGAATAAACTGCTTGCATACCTGTTTATTTACACCTGAGTGCTTAATACAATGCAAATACACGTCTTATCACATTTCACTTATTTATATGTCAATAGTCTGCTCCAGATGTCGATCACTAGCGTTTAAAAGGAAGTAAATTTAGATAACATTTAATAAGAGCTAACTCTAATATTAAAATATTGTACAGATTGGATTATTAATGGAAAATTATCGCAAATGTGGAGTGGCAGACATTTTGGACCTAGCGCCGTGCCCTCCTCCGAGTTTGACGTACACTGAATTCCGTAACTACGCTTTGTCACAAAATATCTGTGAATTCGACATTAAAAAAATCGCGAGTAATTGCCAAATTTCTGAATCTCCAACGCCGCCTCCTTGGACACCCCCAGAAGAAGAAAGCAACGTGAAAATATTGATTATTTTGATCGTGATCGTCATTACAGTGGTAGTGTTTGCAGCGGTTGTCATTTTGTACGTATTGCAAGCATTATCTTTATTCGGGTTGTAAGCTTTTATAACTTTTAAGATTAACCGTTTAGTGGTGGTTAACACTGCTCTTCTTTTTTATGATTGTATACGATATCTTTTAAAAATACGAAATTTCAAATATTCATCTTCCATGCTTTCACTCTCTTTGATCGTGCTTTTTTCTGCTTATTCCGTGAATGAGCTTTTTGCTTATCTAGACGAACAAGCACATGTAAGTAAACGTATTACTTTAATATAATTAATAGCAGTCATGAATACATCAAACAATAAATCTTTTATAAAAGAATAAAAAAATCTTGCAGATAAATTGTTCACGTAATATTGACGTTGAGAGCATTTCATCAGGTGGAGTAGTGCTCATTCTCCCGTTTCTATTCCGAGCCTAAAGAGTATTTAAACCCAGCATATGTCGGTAAACTTCGACTGAAATAATGATTGTGATGAATACATTGAACACATGATTACATACACACTTTACCTCATACTACAATCAATGTGGTTAAGAGCGAGTTAAACAAGGGGTCGACGTAAACATAAGGAAGGATGTTAGATCCTCTACCATATCTGTAAATGACCTTGAAAGTCCCTTACCACTGTTCCGAGTTCAATCATTTCAGAATCCTGTGTATTTTATCATCCTTTGATCCCTGTTTAAGAAGGGTTTAAGATGTCTTTTGACTAAGTTAATATTGTATAGACCCTTCTTAAAACATTTTAAATGTTACGAAATTTCCATGCAACTGAATATGTCTTGTGTTAAATGAAAAAAACATGAATATGTTCGACTTCAATAGAGTCTACAGCAAAATTTTGTCATTTTTCTTTCAGCATTTGGTGGAGGAGTAGAATAAAGAATAAATCGGTATGTACAAATTGTTTACTCGATTTAGGAAGAAAAGAAAATTTTAGTTACCAGTTTTTATTACATCCTTTGGTAATAATATGCTAATTTCAAACCATGCAGTATGTCAACCTTAGTGGGTTGCAGTTTATAGTCGAACTATCTCTCTTTTTTTTTGGGGGGGGGGGGGGGGGGGTGGGCATACAGATGGTATGTACAATGTCTATCTCTTGCTCGTTTGGCTAGGCGATGCTGCCGTATTGGTATGACTTTTGGGTTACGAAAAATAATGTATAAAGTCCGGTTTTATTTTGTTCGAAAAATAAATATTGAAATATTAATAAAAGAAATGAGTTCACGTTAAAATTCAAGAATGTAAAATCTCCTGATGTAGAAATACCGATACAAAATAAACGCGATGATTTTAAATGATAGTGCCTCTCGCTGGGAGCGAACCCGCACCGTCACGGCGACAGAGCCTAGCGCTACAAATTTGTTTTCTTTTGATTTTACCTTAAAAAAAAATAGAATTCCAAGAATATCTTACTTCGCAAAAGAATTTCAAGACCACATATGACGAGTGTAAAGCCGCTGCCGCCGGTAAAGCAAGACAATCGTTGCATTGAGTTCCTGTGAGGGCGATATGTGCTCGTTTCTTTTGATACGGAAAGGAAGGGTGTCAGATTTGTAACCTTTTATCTAGACTTTGGTAAATGCAAAACGGAGATCGGATGAAGTTTTTCATCATCTTTTTTTTATGAATATTTCTCTGCTACCGAGAAACCAAGCTTCACCTATGCTTATTTTGTTTTTCTCCGATAAGACAGTATAACACTAACAATTTGAAATAAGAGAGCCATCATGGCACATGGGCGCTGAAAACTTGATGATATCAGTCCGCACAAAATAATTACAGCTCAAGGAAATCTAAGCCATCCATATAGACATACAGGTAAATAAGTCCAGCCTCCTCGCAGATCAGATTTTTAAACTTCTTGAAGAATTTCAATTGTTTTAGAGTAAAGTCTCAACAGAATAAAGTTACGATAAAACTGTTCTTGAATAATCGGTTTCTGATGTCATGTATTGATGATTACGTTAATCAGGGCTATCCGATCAACCTTTTTTGTGGTTGTTCCTGCTAGCTCTTTCGGTAGCGTGGTCGAAATTGATTGTTGTCGCTGTACAGTATAGGTTCTCTCCCAAGTGGAGGCGATATCATTTGAAATTCACAGTAACGCTATTTGTGCAGAGTGGCAGCCGTAAAACGTCTCCCCGTTCATAAAGGAAGTACTGTTATCAGTAAATAATTGGTAACCGATATCATGCAGTGATGATTACGTTAACCAAGGTTATCCGATCAACCTGTTTAAGGGTTGTCCCGGCTAGCTCGGTCGGTAGCGTTGCTTGTATTGTGTGGCTAGGCGCTGTCGCTCCCTAGTGGAAGGAGTTACTGTATCATTTGATAAATCTATAGAACTTAAACGACAATTACATTTATATCTTGTTAATGTTGCGCTCCGAAAATGCTATCCACTTGAAAGAAATTCTTATTATTAAGAACAAATTCAAAATGAACTGCCAATAACACATTAAACACCGTATCGCTTTCGCATATTTCAAAGTATTTACTTACGTCTAGATAAAAGAACTGAAATCAGACCACTTACAGTCCGACACAACGGTCAGCAGATCTTTGTGTTAAACAGCGTAAGCGGTTGTTTGCATACACTTTCCCTCGACTTACCCCTCAACGACACTTCCTCCCTGTAAACGATAACTTAATGTGTTTACCAGTGGCATCATTGATGCATTAACCCATGTGTTTTATGCATATAAGAAATCGCATTTTTGTCAATATTCACTCATTAGTACATTATGAATGTCGTGAAGGATTTAGCATATAATTCCGATGGCCTTTGAATAGTAGAACTTTACAACTTTGCAATAAGAAAATAAACAGTTCTTTGATAGCCCCATTTTACTTTCACAAATTTACAAAACACCCACATTCTACCGTTAAAGCCGTTTTTAAATTCTGTACATTTTCTGTTACAGAATAGAGACACATGTGCAGTAGATGGAAAAAGACCCTGCATTGTTCCTGCTTGTCTTTTTATATATGACTGTTGTAAGCATTATGAAAATGAAATTTCTAATGAAAGAAGCATGACTGACTTAAACCAGAACACGCAAAATGGTCATTGTAATAGCATAAGCAACAGATCTGATGAAACAGAACCCGATAGTCAAATTATTGAAACTGACAAACCTCAACAAGACATTCCAACCCCTAGAAAAGATAAAGCCACACACGACAAACTAGTTTTTGAAAATTCTGAAACATAAGAAGAAAACCCAATCCAAGCAAAAGATAAAGTAGAATCTATCATTTTGAATGTTGATGCCAATCATGAAATACCTACAAGGCCTGACGTTCCCGACAATTCAGAAGATTTAGCCAAATCAAGAGGCAAAGAGCACACATGTGAGATCATACAACTGGAAAATTCTTCTGAAAGTATGATGACTGAGACTGAGATTGTGGCAACACAATTCTGACGCTTACTGACCAACGCTGAAGGTTTATAAAACTGAGATTGTAAACCAGTCTCAAATCTCGAGGATCAATCGCCATTTCAGCCAATCAGATGCTTGAGATTTGAGTTTTATAACCTTTGGCAATTATTACAGTGTTGGTTTTTGTTATAAAGTCGCACGTTTATTTCCTGATCTGAGCATAACAGATCTTACATATAACCTGTCAAGCCAAATATTATACATAATCGGAATCGTTCATGCGTGCGAGGTAAGAGTCAGATCATAAGTCAAAGGTACCCCCGTCAGTTATAATTCTACGAAAACCAAAAACAAACAGCACAACTTTCTTATACTAAACACTTCCAAACAACCTTGGACACTAATGCCATGTAGACAGTTAAGAAACACATACGGCACTAAGAAACACCGAAGTACTCTTTAAACAACACAGGGCACTTTAGATGCATAAAATTGCCAAGCCGCAGCCATTCAAAAGGTTGGTTTTCCAGGTTGAATGTTGATTTGCAACCTGGTTTAAACCCTAAAATGTTTTACCACTGACTGTTCCAATGTGGCACTCAGCAATTTTCAGTCAAGTGACTCTTCTTACTCAGAAAACATCCTGTTTTATACAGCTACAAGTATCTCTTAAATGTTACGCGAGGTGGTGGTTCGTCATCATCTTGATAATGGAACTAAATACAACCAATCCAGTCCAAAAACGCACTCGCTTACAACCTAAATAACTATTTTTATAATAATGCAATTCTTTTCATTACATCGCCCAGCTATAGAGTGCCAACTGGCACTCAGTTTTACGCCAAGCGTCGAGTTTTCAGCCAAATCGTCACTATATTCAAAACATAACAAACATGCAGTGCCTATTGGCACAAAATTTTTAACAAAACGGCTAGTCTTTATCCAAATGAAAATCAAATAGTGCGCAACGTTGCACTTCAATGTAAAACATAGTGGTTATTCTTCCTTTAAATATCCAGTAAAATACATAGCTAAGTGAGACTTCAATTTCACACCAAAATGCGTGCTTTCATTCAAATTGTCATTATCATAGTTTATGAAAGACCTCTTAGCCAATTTTAAAGCTTCGCTTATATTATTCGTGCTTTGTTTCAATTCGCTTGTATACACTTCGAATCAAACAGATTGGGCAATGGAAGACAAATACATTTTCAATATAGGCATTGAGCATTTGCGTGGTTGAGTAAACATGGTCTAATTATAACATGTATTGATTTAGATTCATTTTTATGTTGTATGTGTTTCTTGTGTTTTCCCATATATAAATTTAAACGCCTCAGAGTCTTTTTCCCAAAACTAAATTGGAACCTAATAAGAACTTAATCTTATTATTTTCTCCTTTCAAACAGTTTCCCGAGCCTCTGAATAAATCATCATCATTGTTCTTTTTTTGTCGTATGTTGTTTTATAGATGATGTGCGACGTAGTATTATTTGTAAATATTTTCCTTATACTGCATAGTACGTGTATGTCTAAAATGTAAATGAAGTGAAAAAAAACAACAGTATTAATAGGGCAAAGGTGCATTACTGTTAAGATTCGTCATTAATTATTTACACTTTGCTTTGTTTCTTCTATTTACCTTTAACATGAATGACCGTTATTGAGGGTCCACTACACTCCTCCTTGCTCGTTCATCGATACAAAAGAAAATTATAAAATCTATCTTAATAACGGCAAAATGCAGGTATATGAAACTTTGCCCAAATAATCGTTATAAGTGTATCGTCATTTTACATATATGACATTTATAAAGAAGAACAGCTAGACCAGTAGAGAAAAAATCTAGAACTAAAAATTCCCTAAAATTCTATTTACATTAATTCACAAAAGCTAAGAAATTCAAAACATAATTATTACAAAATGATATTCACAAGAAAAAGTTGTGTAATTTGTAAAGAACTACAATAAGAGAAATCAACGTTTATCACGACCAGGAAGCGACCAGGAAATTGAAAGTCAAACACGGTTTTTACTATTATCTCATATAGTTCACATATGTTAGTCACGAGGACACAAGATATTGTAGTCGATATCATATTACTCATCTGCGCAAATATTATTTTATGTTCTTTAGTTTTTGTGAATTTATGCAAATAGAATTTTAGGGAATTTTTAGATCTCGCTATTTTTCTTTATTGTTCTTACGTCTTCCCATAGGCGAAATAAAGGTAAATTGGTAACATTTATTTATGCAACGTTTCACTGAACGGCATTTTGTCGTTACTGAGATTTTGTTTTTGTTTTTTTCATCGATGAATGTCCAAGGAGAAGTGTAGTGGACGCTTAAAAAGAGTATATGTAATAAAGTATGAAGTTTGAATATATACCTGTATATATTTTATGTTAATGCTGCCGAAACTACCCTCTGAATAACTCACCGAATGAAAATTTGTTGACACTACATACTTATTTGTTGTTTGTTAACATGAAGTAAAAGTTGTTAGGACTAGTTAAATTGCACGAATGGATTATATTTGGAGTGGAAATTATATCTATTAAATGATCTTAATGATTAATGTAAAACAATTCTATGAAATAACAACATATAATATGAAAAATATGAAAAGGACATTGGGGTTTGAAAGCCACCGAACACGATTGTCATAATAATTGGAAATATTGCAAGCTCGGGTTGATTATGTTGATGATGCCTGTTCATGGGCAGTAATGAAAATGCATATAACTATCCACGACGCCTAGTCCCTGGCAGAGCGCAATTAAATAGATACCATGTTCCTGATGATTTTAAGTTTGTGACAGTCCACTTGCAACATTTTATGGGGTTTAAATTTCACAACTTGTTCGCTTTTCTAGATTTTCTAACGATTTTTATAGGGAATTCTTGTGAAAAGCGTATATGCTCAATCCGTTTTTTTTTAATTCCCAACACAAAGAACACGATGTTCTTGCTGATTTGGTTCCATGAAAGGTCTTTGAGAACCTACTTTCTTTGCTCGACATCGCCATTCAGGTATTATGTTTTATATGCATGTTTGCTTTTGCAGTTGATACCTATGGAAGTTAGTCACCAAGAACTTGTGGTTCATGCACCCTCTTGATTACAATCACCACAGTCCGTTGCAGTAACGACGAGGTTCTTATTTTGACTAATTTTTATATTTTGAAAATGATCATAATTATGATAAACCCATGCTCTCTTGTCGACTCTGTTTTGGCTGTGTGGGTAGGCTGTGTCTTTATCCGTGGATCCCTGATATGCTTTTTTCACTTAAGTTTTCAATAGGGCAAACAGAAAATCATCCTCCGGGTCACACCCAAACTGGGTCATAACACATGATCTTGTTCAAACAAGACCGCGAGAACTGGTCGTAATTTTTCGAAAATATATATACATGTTAAAACGATATTCATTGTAATTTTACCGCCTACTAGTATGTATTTTACTCACTTACAGTACTAGAAACAAAACAAGTTCGCAATCGAACTTGTTGTTTGAACTTATAATAACCATGGACTCAGTAAGCTGACTATTAGTCGGTGCAACTTTATTTTTGATATCGCATATTCGTGTGTTTATTTCATTTAAGTCAATTGCACGAAAAATAAAGAAAAAAAAACATGACAAAAACTTAGATCACTAAGTATCATCCACCTGTTTGACATTTAAAAGGTCAGATGCCTTCAGTTCAAAGTCTGAAATGACACAAGCACGAACACAAAGAACGTTGTTATTTTTCATCGGTACCCTCTATTGAAAATGTATTTAATTTGAATTCGCACCTTGTGAAAAACATATTATGACGTCTCAACTATAAGTAAGTTGTCTGTGTTCCTCTTTGTTTTTCCTCAAAACAACTGACTGGGCTTCGTATTGTTATCAACTGTAACAGATTTGTACACATGTTCATCAGTGGCCACGGAATCATGTTCATGTATCGCATTGTTATCCAAAGTCACGATATCATAGATGTGATCCAATTTGTTTCCGAATGTCCCAATGATATGATTGTCTTTCCTGTTCTTTGGGGTCATATCATTAGTTTCCTTCTTTCTGTCATTCTGAAAAATCACCGATTCACTAGATTTATTGTTTGTTAAAGTCTGTAAAACTGTTTCACTCTCACTAGTTCTTCCTTTAGTTATAGTTTCAAAGCTTTTACTTTCACTGGTGTTCTTTGAACGCTGATGAGAGTTCATAGTCACACACATTTGCACATTTATTGTCGTTTTGTCTTGCGATCGCCCTGTTGTGGTTGCCTTAAAATAAAACTAATAATAGTAAGAAGAACTGTCAACCCTTGAATGTATCGATACGTTCTCGTTATAATGTCACCAAGGATCAAGAGAATGACAAAAGATCACAATTAATGTCAAGATTAAGCCCAATAACTTTTTCGAGATTATAGTCAATTTTATGACAACATATAAATATTCTTATTTTTTAAGTTATTGATTACCCGTTCATTTTTTCTTACATATTTTTCGCATGTTTCTCAAGACAACAAAAAAGCCAAATATGCATATCAGGAAATGCCATACGCTTCAAACACATCACACAGGCACATAAGTTAACTATATAGAGTATCTCATTCTATATGTTTGAAGATAAAACTATCAGCTCAAGCGGAAAATATGTAGGCTTATTTTATCGCACAAACCACTTTACCTTCAGCTTTCACACTTGGAACACTTGTTTATCGTCTTATCAAAAAATGGTATGCCACTAACTATAAGTTCAACTTAATTTTTGGTCAAATCTTGGAAATTCGTAAAAAAAGTACGCCTTGTCCAGTATTCCTTCTGAACCTGTCCCATCCCTTACCATTCCATCCAATCCAATCCTATCCCATGCCATCCCATGCCAAGCCATCCCGTCCCATCCTATCCATTTCAAAGTACTGATACTATGTTTACTTGTCAAATTTCAAACAAGTATGCCAAATACCATAAATTGATTACCATGCTCACCTATGTATGACCCCTCTTACGGAAAAGCTTACGTTTAAAACTACTACAACTACAGGTTTGATACTTTGTACACTTATCCAGCATCATTTTCAACGTTGTTCTGTCGAGAACCGACATTAAGCTTGAATGTTAAGTAAAGTGTATTCCTCTAATGCCCCTTAATCCGTAAGGGTCCGGTACAAATGATTGCCTTGTTCGTTCGTTTGTTTGTCCATCCATCCGCCAGTCACAAATCTCATTTCCCAAGCACATCTTAGCGAATCTCATTAAGGGTTTACTGCTATGCTATGATCAAATTTGCGGAGCACAACTTTGATGCTTATAAAAAGAAATCAGCTTGGGGTAATGTCAAAATGTTCAGGAAGTCTAGTCTTCAGAGCTTGACTTTGGAAACCCCAAAACACACCGAACGAAACCATTTAATTAAAAATATATGTTGTCTCCGTTGCACTCAGCCCCCTCCCGATATTGTGGACTCTAACATTCACATACGATTATTCTAAACTAAAGGTTACCTTAAACATTTGATAAACATTTAAACCATTTATACGAGGGGCATTAATAAAGTATTATTCAGTGTGATTGTTTAACGTTAATCCGAAAGAAATTTCTACATGTTATACATGTATGGAAAGCTTAGACTCTCCTCTACAGTTACGTGCACGAGGAAACCGGGTAAAATCGTTACAGTGATTGAAATCTTCACTTGAATCGACCAAGGTCAGATACACTGCAGTAAAAATGGCAGACAAAGAGAACAAATTGCAAGATGAGCAAAGAGCTTATTGTTAAGTACGCGAATTGCTCGGCGTTGCTGCACCTGATATTAAAGCTCACGTTAAAGCTACGCAAGGTTTGCGCCAGGTGGATACCCCACCTCCTCACTGATGATCAAAAGCGCGAGCGCGTGCGAATAGCGTCCCAGCTGCTTGATACATACAAGAATGCTGACCAAAAACGCATGAATGAAATTGTGACTGGCGATGAATCGTGGGTATATTTTTATGAGCCTGACAGTAAACAAAAAAATAAGGTGTGGGTCGGTGAAAATGATGGACCGCCCCAAATTGCCCGTAGAGCTCGCACCTCAAAACGCATTATGTATGCATTATTTTTTGATTGCCAGGGAATGGTGGCTCGAATTCCTGTACCAGAAGGTAGAAGTGTTACGGGAACATTTTACCGAGATTCGGTACTTGCTGCTGTTGTATGCCACTATACTGCAGACCGTCCCCGTACCGGCGTACGCGGAATCAAGCTCCTGCATGACAACGCACCGGCCCACAAGTTAGCGGTGGTAACGTCGTATCTAAGCGACAACAACATTGACACTTTACCACACGCTCCATATAGCCCTGATCTTGCTCCATGCGATTTTTGGTTAAATCCCTTTATTAAGAACTACATGAGAGGTCGACGTTTTGAATCTCGGCACGCCGTCGGCAGCGCGCTTTTCCAGTGTCTTAACACTATACCCAAAGAAGCATTCCGAAAAGCATTTCTGATTGGATTAAACGTTTGGAAAAGTGCATACAAGTCAAAGGGGAATACTTCGAAGGGTTGATCTAAAAATGTAAGCAGAAATATTACGTATACAACTAAAGCGCCACACTGATTAATACTTTATAAATGCCCCTCGTATTTCTGAATTTTCAATATTGTTTGGCTAATAAAATCAAAATGTAGTCAACAAAACGATACCTTTTTTCTTATAATCCACACCAGTCTGAAAAATAACATTAAACAACAAGTAAATAAGATGGAAAATTAAACTTAAAATCATTTCACTTTTGATTTTCCAAATCTGTATTCTCTGGGATATTGAAACAAACCATCTTAAAACTGGCCGAAATATTAAAACAAACGTTATTTTAGAAGTACTTAAAATAGTCATAAGTATCGTGCTCAACGACATTCGGAGGACGAAACAGATAACAGCACTGATTGAATGTACGGGGAGACTTTTTACAGCGTCACACGTTACAAATATTGCTACTGTGATATTAAAATAGACGAAAATGGAAAACGACATCCAGCTCTTAAATAATATGAAAACATGTAAGTACATGAACTGGTGCAGTTTAACCTTAATTCTTTTTGTTTTAGTCATCGGACAGTTATAACATTTATAAATTATAGGTAAAAGTTATGTGTTACTGAAAAATATTTTATTGTCTACTTTTAAACAAAATCAAAAATGAATCTCTGCCAAAGATCATAAACCTAAATTTGGAGATCAGTCTCAAATCTCAAGCATCTGATTGGCTGAAATGGCGACCATGGTGCAGTCGCCATTTCAGCCAATCAGATCTTTGAGATTTGAGACTGATCTCAAAATTTAGTTTTATGATCTTGGGCCATGTTCCACTTACAAGAGGATCAGAATAATGGCTAGAGCCCCACAGACAACAACAATAACAAGACCTTCATACGAAGAGTTTGTGGGCGCCGTACCTGTCACTACAGGATTCATATGAGAAGTCGTTAGGCCTGAAGTAGTGGTTGGAACAACATTTAATGTTGTGTCACTAATGTTTACACATGTAGTGTCGGCGGTAGATGGAATATTACTGGTGCGCTTTATTGTTGAAGTTTCTGTGGTACCAGAACGAGACGTGATCTCCGTTGTAGTTGTTCCCATGTTGAGCACGTAACACTTTCTAGCACTTATGTTATATTCCGACATACTAATATTCTGATCATCCAGAACGAACGTTTGAAAATCCAAAACATTCATCATGGGAGGTGGACACGGTGATGTATCAAGAAAGTCTTCAATACTTCCCGTAAACCACGGACAGCATCGCATTATTTCCATTGTTAAGCTTTTCGTTTTTCACTTCCTTTTAAGCAGAACATTCACCACATTAAATAGTAAGGCATGTTAGACGACACAAGATAACCGCCATTTCCCCGATTACAGATAACATTGTTTGTGAACAGAATCATGCAAGTAGTATAGAAGTAAGAGTTGAGGAGAGTGCCTGCAGCCCTGAATCTACACGCGTGACTGCCCACGAACAATGGGGAGGGTATCATATGACTGCCCACGAACAATGGGGAGGGTATCATATGACTGCGCACGAACAAGGGGGAGGGTATCATATGACCGAGCACGAACAATGGGGGGTGGCATCGCATTACGGAAACTCATGACATCATCAGCACCACCCTAGTTTCCCTATGAGTCATTTGGCCAGAGTGCCTACAGCCCTGGAGCAAGACGCGTGACTGCGCACGAACAATGGGGAGGGTATCGTATGTCCGCGCACGAGCAATAGGGGGTGGCATCGTATTACGGAAACCCATGACATCATCGGTCACACCCTAGTTTAATTATTGAGTCATCTGTTATGACAAACTATAGGTCAATGGTTTTAGGTAACATTACACCACCTTTATTCCGAAGGTGACTCACTCAGATTCGAAACAATTCAACCTCTATTATTTATATAATTTTATGAATGTCATAACGCACCCATACGATTATCATAACCGTATCGAATGTCGTGTTATTATAACCGTACGTGTGCCCATTGAAAAGTACTCCGGGTCATTGATACTCCGGTGTCAGTTACCTCGTGTGCGTGAAGCGTGTTAGATCAAAGATAGATAACGAAAACAACCTTTAAAGAGTTTGATGATACTTTATTCACCATTTTAAACCAATTAAATAGAACTTGTATAACATGTTTATAATTTTGTACATATATGTGATTTGTTAATTAGTTCACCTCAATTATTTTACAATCTTGTGTATACAATAATTTAAACCGTGATTATATTCACTTAAAATCGGATTTCATTTTATTTTAAGTGTGTCCAGTGAAAGAGCTCCAAGTTCCTCATGTGCAGGAAGCGTGATTGATCAAAGAAAAGATAGCGAAAATATGTCAACAAGCTTCAAAGCGTTGAATTATTAATAAAATCACCTAAAATTCAGCCTTTCATTTCATTTAGTGAATAGAACCGAATGCAGACTAAGTAATCTAATCGGGCGACTTAAATAAATTTTGTTAATGTCTCTAAAAGATACAACCTGCCCTCTGTCGGAGGGAAAAGAAAAGAGAACGCAGGTGAACTTCGCAACATCGTAATTATAGGACGAGTATTAAGTTGAATGATTCATTCACTTGTCCTCATTCTTGTTTAAAACGTCGAAGAGGATGTATCGGTGCGACATTTGTTTGAAAACTTTTGGGAGAAAGGATAATATGTTACGACATAAACATTTAGCGCATTCAGATATGGATTCGGATGAAGACGTTCCAATGGATCGGGATATTTTTGGGCCCATAAACGACAATGAGTCAAGCCACAGTGATAGTGATGACGATACATCTGTCACTTCGGAGGATCCTTTGGAGTTCGATCCTTGGAAATACATTGTAGAACAAGCGTTTCAAAAGTACCAATCGGAGTATGAATCTTCGGTTAATCAGCTTATGGAGAAAGATGCCGACATCAGTGAATCTGAAGCCAAAGAAAACGTTTTCAGAAGTATGAAAAGCACTTACAGGAGAGCAATGATGAACAGCCTTGCGAAAGAATTGATTTGGTTTAATGCCATGAAAAACGATCCTATCTACAAATCTATAAAGAAAACAATCAGTCACCTGATTGATACAGATGGGTACGACAAGGACGAAGCTTTTAAATACGGAATACTCAAGCGACAGTTTCTTTTTGACAAGGTCCTAGAAACATACCAAATTCCAAAGCTGGAAAGAGGGGATGCCATGGAACAAGATGATGAATCTGAATGAGTGTTTAAAACGTGATGCAGATAGTTACGGACGCTATAGGGCGACCCCGAGTATTTCAGGATAAAAACGTTTAAATGCGTTGAGTGCAAGAGTTCATCGTCCCTTGTTTGTAAACATTATCACGAGACTGACAGACGTCATCGTTGAAAACATGAGATGCGATTGTCATTATTGTCACGTAAGATTTCTCTAAATATTTATTAAGTAGCAATCCACGAATACTTATATATACATGTATCCATCTTTAGATACATCGCATCTCATGTTTTCAACGATGACGTCTGTCAGTCTCGTGATAATGTTTACAAACAAGGGACGATGAACCATTGCACTCAACGCATTTAAACGTTTTTATCCTGAAATACTCGCGGTCGCTCTAAAGCGTCCGCAACTATCTGCATCACGTTTTAAACGCTCATTAACCGAATATTCATACTCCGACTGGTACTTTTGAAACGCTTGTTCTACAATGTATTTCCAAGGATCGAACTCCAAAGGATCCTCCGAAGTGACAGATGTATCGTCATCACTATCACTGTGGCTTGACTCATTGTCGTTTATGGGCCCAAAAATATCCCGATCCATTGGTACGTCTTCATCCGAATCCATATCTGAATGCGCTAAATGTTTATGTCGTAACATATTATCCTTTCTCCCAAACGTTTTCAAACAAATGTCGCACCGATACATCCTCTTCGACGTTTTAAACAAGAATGAGGACAAGTGAATGAATCATTCAACTTAATACTCGTCCTATAATTACGATGTTGCGAAGTTCACCTGCGTTCTCTTTTCTTTTTCCTCCGACAGAGGGCAGTTCCTGTCTTGATGTCTTACTCTTTCCGTCTTTATCACTTATTTTTGAATTCCTGAGTTTTTCACTGGTGGGTTGCATTTTTTTCTGACCTATAATTGATACATCTTTAGGTTTAGCTTGACGTTCGAGCATACTTTTAGCTATAGCGGTTGTCTGCTCTGCCGGTAAAACCATTTTAACATAAAATTCAGACTGAGGTCTCTGTTCGTTTTTATTCCTGCTTCTTTTCATCTTCTTCTTACGTATCCTCGTAATGTCTTTGTAATCCAATAAGTCCTTGCTTCTAACGCACGTCTTGACTCTTCGACACCCAAGCAGTCAATAATCGATATATTATACCACCTATCTCTTTTAGTTTAAGTCACTATTATATTTTAATTATTTCGCATATAGGTCAAAACTGATCAAATAGTGTAAGGTGTGAATCATGCCAATTCGAGCAAACGCCACATATCCTCTCTCCTATCTTCGGATTGATTTAAGCATGCCCAGTGTCTTGTGTAAGTAAAACCGCCGCCTCTTATCCAGTCCTTGACCGAGTCATACACCCTAACATTTTCGCAAACATACTGGTGCCAATCTCTAGCATTAACTGCATCTAGATTGGTGTTGCAGTCACCTACTAAAACCGCTTTTTCAACCAGATCTTTGAAATTTTGGAACGTTTGCGTTCGAGATAACCATTCTTTAATATTTTCTTCCCCTTTCAGTGTAACGTTACAATCCTCGGGCATAATGTAATTCAAAACTACGGTGTAAAGTTCATAGTCCAAAATGTTTTTCAACGATATCCAGGGTTTCTTAACTAAATCGCGGAACATTTGTTTACATAGTTCGGGCGGTAATACGGTTGTATCTTTTAGAGACATTAACAAAATTTATTTAAGTCGCCCGATTAGATTACGTAGTCTGCATTCGGTTCTATTCACTAAATGAAATGAAAGGCTGAATTTTAGGTGATTTTATTAATAATTCAACGCTTTGAAGCTTGTTGACATATTTTCGCTATCTTTTCTTTGATCAATCACGCTTCCTGCACATGAGGAACTTGGAGCTCTTTCACTGGACACACTTAAAATAAAATGAAATCCGATTTTAAGTGAATATAATCACGGTTTAAATTATTGTATACACAAGATTGTAAAATAATTGAGGTGAACTAATTAACAAATCACATATATGTACAAAATTATAAACATGTTATACAAGTTCTATTTAATTGGTTTAAAATGGTGAATAAAGTATCATCAAACTCTTTAAAGGTTGTTTTCGTTATCTATCTTTGATTTAACACGCTTCACGCACACGAGGTAACTGACACCGGAGTATCAATGACCCGGAGTACTTTTCAATGGGCACACGTACGGTTATAATAACACGACATTCGATACGGTTATGATAATCGTATGGGTGCGTTATGACATTCATAAAATTATATAAATGATAGAGGTTGAATTGTTTCGAATCTGAGTGAGTCACCTTCGGACTAAAGGTGGTGTAATGTAACCTAAAACCATTGACCTATAGTTCGTCATAACAGATGACTCAATAATTAAACTAGGGTGCGACCGATGATGTCATGGGTTTCCGTAATACGATGCCACCCCCTATTGCCCGTGCGCGGACATACGATGCCCTCCCCATCGTTCGTGCGCAGTCACGCGTCTTGCTCCAGGGCTGTAGGCACTCTGGCCAAATGACTCATAGGGAAACTAGGGTGGTGCTGATGATGTCATGGGTTTCCGTAATGCGATGCCACCCCCATTGTTCGTGCTCGGTCATATGATACCCTCCCCATTGTTCGTGCGCAGTCATATGATACCCTCCCCATTGTTCGTGGGCAGTCATATGATACCCTCCCCATTGTTCGTGGGCAGTCACGCGTGTAGCTGCAGGGCTGCAGGCACTCTCCTCAACTCATACTTCTATACTATTCATGCACTTATGCAAGATAATCACATCGTTTAATAGGTTTTATTGTTTACAATGTTGAATGCGTAGTCTAATTAGATAGGTTATTAAGCATATCTAAACCTTAAGGTATTACTTCTTTTGTTATTGCACTGTCGTCGATCAAAATCTCTTTAACGGCAAAATAAAGGTCAATTTCAACCTTATTTAAATAAATGTTAAAAACTTTCTAATATTTTTACATATGTTAAGAAAAGTTAGAACAGTAAAAAAAATAGCTAGATCACTTTTTTTACATCCAAACACAAGAACTAAGAGTGCAAACATTTTAGATTATCAATGAAATGAGTATTTGATAAATAACACTAATTGTGTGTATTTTAAGCCCCGGTCACAACCGGCCGTGCATCTATTTTGTCCGTACATGCTTTTTTAAGGTCACGTTCGCGGCGGTTTTGGGTAGGACGTCGCAAGAGCAGAGAGGAAGCATGTCGCACTCACCGTTGCGCAAGGTGTGAGTCCGTGGCCAACGTCTAGGGAAAAGTGATTGCATGCATCGGACGTTGCGTAGGTCGTAAGTGAGTTGTACGTGCTGACAACGTTCTTACAACGTAAGATCTCTGTGCGATTGCCATGTTAACGTACGGAGAAAGTACTTACATGCGCTGCTCACGAACGATGTTCTCGGCCGCTGTTAAGTGGTATATATAAAAATGACCTATCGATGCTCCCCAGAAATCACAGCTGCCGCTGCCTCGAAATGCCGCCCCTACAACAGCAGATATTGCGAACTCTGCTGCTGCAAAAACAGCATGCAGTGGCCTCTCGCTTTTTTGGCGTCTTTTCTCGCTGCCTTCTTCGGTGGCATCTTGAAGACATATGCTAGCACTCATCCGTCGGTTCGACTTTTATATGCAGCAGAGGTTAGTGCGCACACCGTGCGTTCTAAGTGCGGAGCACGTACTTGCTCGTCTGAGTTCTGTGCGCGTTTTGGACAGTTGAACTGAGGAAGTACCGAGTAAGCACGGACCGCACACGGACCACGCACGGACCACGCACGGACCACGCACTAATTACGTGCGCGGCCCTTGGAGCAAGTGACGATTGGATTTTTTAAAGACTCGCGGAGGCTGTGCGTTATGCGCTCGTGGACATACAGGGCACGCGCGTCACCCGTATATTGGGTGAATTCGTAGCCCGCCCGCAGCTCGAACGCAGAGAAAGTTTTGCATGGTTAAAACATGCAACGGCGTGTCTGGTACTTACCATGTACGGGTCCCTAAATTTCGCAAATGTTTTTGCAAGTAGACATCACGCAAGTACGGCGGGTTGTGACTGGGGCTTAACTGATATAAAACCCAAAACGGATGAATGAGAAATGAATTAATTGTAACTTAGAATAAGTTTATATTTACACCTTGATTTGGACTTTTACATGGAAATAGTTTTTATCTGAAATACCACATTTAAGGTTCCATGTTCACCGCCTTATGCATACCATTGTTTGGGATGGATCGAAAGTGTACTTTTTATTGGTATTAATACTGAAAACTTTGCGATTTACCTGAGGCTAGGAAGCTCGAGAAGTAAAAAGTATTTCCATTACTGCCCATGAACAGGCTTAATCAAACCGAGCCTGCAATATTTTCATTCAATGTTCCCTTTTCATCTATTTCAATATCACAATAGCGTTGTGCCGTGTGGCGGCTGTAAAATGCTATCAGTTACGTCTTTTTAAGGTCATTATATAGATAGGTGGTTTCATTATCACATTAGTGTTGTTTGTGCAATGTGGCGGCTGTAAAGTCTCCCCGTACACTCAGTCAGTGTTGTTATCAGTTATTTCGCCTTTGGATTTGTCTGTGGTATGCAGGTTCAAATGATGGATAAAAATTGCACTTTTTATTGGTGTAAATATTGAGCTGCGCTCAAAGCGGGGCTAGGCGAATGAACAGTAATATATTGCATTTTCATTACTGCACATGAACAGGCTCAATCAAACTTAGCATGCAATATTTTCATATTTGTCGTGTTTGGTGCTTTTCATAGTTCCATTTTCATCTATTTTATTATCAATGATTTGATAATAGTATCCTATTTACACATGAATACATGACCAAAGTTCTGATACGTGAATCTTTAAATTTAATATAAAGTATCGTAAAAGAAATTGCATCAGACAATAACTGTTTTACAAAATTTTACATTTATCTTAAATGAAAAATAAATTGTCTTCTCTAAACCTATGTCATCTCTTTTTTTTAGTTCTTTCTCTATTTTTAGAGCCAACAAAACTGCCACCATGTTTCCATCACTAATCTTATTGTTTGTTTTTTGGTGTTTTTTTTTTAATATTAAAATATATTCAATACTTGCTTTGTGGTATTTTATGCTCACCATCGTAAGGAATGGATCAGAATTTTGTACGATATGGCTTATTTGTGTACTTACTTAGTTGCGCTAAGCCCTGGTAGTCTGGGTAATAATATATTTTTCCATTTCTGTCTTTAACAAAAAACTAAAACACTCGGGTGCAGACGCCAGTCTCTAGAAGCAGAAGAATGAATGCTAATGGTAATCTTTCCACCAAAATGCATGTCACATTTTTGAAATTTCAGTTATCGATCAACCAGGTTTCATGAGATTATTTTATTTTATCCAACTAGTGAAATCTGACAGGCATTAGCGTCTGTTCAGAGAAATATCATAATATTATAATACTATAAAAATATTACATAGAATCTGTAAAGTATAAATGATGTTGTTCACTTAAATTGGAATTGACAATTTAAATTTAAAATAGGATCAGAGACTGTTAGTTTATTCACTAGAGTACAGATTGGATCCTTCGTAGGAACTAAAAATCACATGAAGTCTGTTAAAGTCAGGCAAGTACACCTTAACCCCTGTTTCAATATCCATCTCTGAAACCCGATTTCGGAATTCCAGGGTTGAAGGTTATAAAACTGAGCATGGAAACCAGTCTCAAATCTCAAGCATCTGATTGGCTGAAATTGCGACCAGTCGCCATTTCAGCCAATCAGATGCTTGAGATTGGAGACTGGTTTCCATGCTCAGTTTTATAACCTTTGGCACAGATCAAGTCTATTATGGTTAAGTATCTCTTACATCTGTTACACATTGGCATTGCTATAATCGAGTTACATACGTTTCACCTTGTTGAGTGGTATGATTAAAAAATGTCGAATCACTATAGTTGTTATTAAGACTGTCTGGTTGGAAATTGTCATTTGTGTATATGTATTTCTCTGAAGAACCTTTGTTTCCTTTGGTGTTGTTTTGCTCCAGCTGAAAAGTGTCTAGAACTGACACAGATACGCTCGTTGTACGTTTCTGCATTTCCTTCGTTCTTCTGGCCTTAAAAGTACAACGGGCTTTAATTTTATTACTAAGCATATGACATCAATAGACATTTTTATAAAAAGCAAACTAATATGATTGCTAGTTTTTTCGCTTTTCTTTATAAAATTAACTACAAAGTATGGCCAATTATAGCATAATTAACAAACATTTAGTCTTTGCTATATGTTATAAAATAATCATGTAACAATATTAGTATTAGTTATTGCTATTATTACAGTAACTGTTTTATCTGGTTATCATGTCTTAGGCTAAAATAACTGCAGCTCGCCCTCACTAAATTGGTGCTAGTGACATTAAACTGCTTGTATACAGCTTACTAGAATATTGTGTTCGATAACGTGTTAACCGGATTGGCTTCTCTCGAAACTATTATAGTTTTTTCTGTTCTTATCTAATCAAGAGTTAATATAAGAAACTGCAACGAAAAATGCTTGTACCAGTTGGTACTTTCTCATAAACATTCTGAACCAACTCACTTGATTATGCTTTTGTGTATCACTTTATCGAAATGTAGTCAGCTTATAACACAAAAGAAAACCCAAACAGCCTGACTTACTTGTTTGAGAAGAATCTGTATTAATCTGAAATGTAAACAGATGTGCTTTTTATTAGAACACTGGTAATCAAAAGATGCCCATCTTAGACTTGTTAGTACTACCGCGTCTACATTTGACAAAAATTAAACTGTCAGTTGTGTGTTGTTTTTGCCGACTGTTAAACGTTTTCCCGTTCAGTCTCTGCTGTTATCATTTACGAAATATACTAGATGGCCACTGATCAGGAAACCTAAATTACGTTCAGAAAACATCCAGGCAACACATATATGATATTTTACCCTATATACAAATAAAAGCTTTATAGGTTTAAATGTGCTATATAATGTTATGAACAAAAGATTGAACCTCGAACCTCGATCTTAAATTCTTATCACTGGGTTCTTGCTGATTTGACTCCAGGGGCTCTGGTTTCGGTACGGTCATCGAATACCAACAATGCTAGACAATGCTACTAGCTTCAATGTTTTTACTTTGCGTGCTTTTGCATGCCATATTTTCGAGTTAACGGGTGGGTTAGAGCTCATTCACCTAGACAACTTGTTCTTGTTTGTTCTTATGAAAACCGTTTGGGGCAAGTGTGAAGTTGGAGCATCAAAGAACCTGCTTTTAATTCCCAGTTGCCATCCAACGTTCCAACCCTTCAGGTTCTCTTATTCAATAAGAATTTGTTGTGTCTTACTTGGGATTGGTCATTTTGTGAATCCATGCTCTCATTTCCATCTGCTTTAATTATGGCTGCGTGTTGGGGACAGTGTTTTCTGGGTGTGGCGATTCTTGTTGCATATTTCACTTTAAAAGCACGTAAAAATGGGATTCGAAAATTCCTACCTGACTTTCAACAGTGTATTTCAGTATTTAAGCGTTATATCTTTTTGATTCTCAATAACATGCGTTGATATTTCTTTTATACATGAAAACATCGCCAATTAACTATGTTGCACAGTAGTGAGTCATTGAAAATGCGAACCTTATCCAATGAGGTGATAAGAAAATACAAATAGAGATAAGTGTATAGCCCGACTCGAATAATTGTTAAGCTAATATCCATTACTATTGACTATATGTGTTAAAATTGTTGTTGTATTTGGAAAGTCAGGGCTCGTTTAAACATGTACCAGTAAGTAAATTTCAAAACAAATAAAGCGCTATTGTTTAACAAACTGAGGTTATTCTATTTCATATCAACATGTATTTTCATCACTTTTTCTATGAGAATTTAATTGTTGGTTTAATTTTTAATAAGCTATTTAAATAAATAATAAAATTAGTTAGTTGAATAATAACTTACAGAATGACGAAGATCAGTATTAATGCTATAGAACCACATGTTACGCCAATAACGATGCGCATGTCACTGCCAATTTCCGTATTTTCAGCCGTCGTCACTTCTTTGATATGTGAAGTTACAACGTATGTGGTGGTTGTTGAATTGATATATGACGTTATGTTACGGTCTACAGCTGTGGTTATACTTGCATGTGATGTTGTTGTATCCATGTCGAACAAATTGCATTTGCTGGCAATAGTGGTAAATTCACTCTGAGTAATATTCTGATCTAAAACGAACGTCCGAAAATCCGAGAAGTTCATCATGGGAGGTGGACAGGGCACTGTATTTAGAAGGTTATCAACACTTCCCACCCACGGGCAGCACCGCATTATATCCATATTTTAGCTTTTCACAGTCACATTCACAAAATGCACCGGGAAGTCATTTATAGCACTGATAATAAACAGTGTGTTCAAATTTAAAAATTGCGATAAACTCATTGTGTAAGTGTTTGTTTTGTCCGTTTATAAAACACATAACAAATATGTTCCTTATTATTGTTCAACATAAGATTTGATAGCTAGCATTTCAAGCAGTGTATCATGATATTTTGCTTACAACGATCAATAGCTGCACAGCCCATGGATTTGTTAATTAAGAATCAAATGACTTCTTCAGAGGTAGGATTTCCAAGTTTATTACAAGTTTTTTGTTGGGTTACCGTGATCGTTTCGTGTTTATATGACCATTGTTGTGACCTACGAAATAGATATGTGTACTATCAATTTGGATAAAATTAGGATAAGCGTTAACACTTTGAAGCGGTACATCTATGGTTCAATTAGTCTGTATTTGTATGACTTTCGTGTTAATTTAATTTATAACTACAGCAGGTGTTTAGTGCTGTGTGACGGCTGTGAAAATTCTGAACGTACTTCTGTGAAGTTCTTAATTTCAGTTTCATCCCTTGACGGTTATATGCTAATTTTAAACCATGCAGATTCAGATTGTCTTTCTCTGGCACGATGGCTAGGCGCTTCTGCCGTTTCTGATACATAATGACTTTACGGTTATCTTATACATTTTATAAAAACGCTTACCAGTGATATCGATGTATGTCGCAGTAAACATTTCTGATTTTACATATATATGCCTTGAAATCATATCCCACATATTGAAATAAACCTGGTTATATTATTAAAACTGACAAAATTGCCCCATAAAATTAGAAGAACTATTCAATTGAGTAACACAGTTGTTTCATATTTAAATTATAGAAGAACTATTCAATAAGGTATGACACTTATACCTGCCAATCTTTAACTTTATTATTATAGTCGCAGTTGTATGCAATAACACGTATAAATTTATTAATATGATATATACTTCCTTTTGCACAAGTACAAAATGTCAACAACAAAAAACAAGTTATCGTGAATAGGGCGTTGCTAAACAACGTAAATTACAGGAAGTTATCATTGTATTCAGGTAGTTTGCAACAGCTGCCCTGTCAGATAAAGATAATCGATCTCAGGCTGTGTGAAATTTATTTGTGTTTCGAAGTACAGTGGAGGATAGCTTACCCGTTTTTGGCATGACAATTCTAAAAGATTATTGTCAATTTTTGTTTGTGTGCTTTTGCATTCAACATTGGCAAGTATATGGGTGGGTAAGAGCTTATTCGCAAAGACATCTCGTATTTGTTTTTTTATATTCAGATGGAGAGAAGGAGTCAATAACATGTCTTTCACGAATCAAGGTGTTTACTGCTTGTATGTCTGTATCGTATCCATGCTGGACCTGGACCAATATGCTTTAGGGCTTTTCCGGCATCATAGTGGAAATGTTTGTATCCTTGATTGGGCTCTCTAATAAATATCCTCGTGTCTATGTCGTTTCGTTAAACCTTTTTACATGTAGTTGTATAGTAACATGATGGATTTAATGCATCTATTGTTGTTCAAACACTACATATCTATGATGTTCATCATATTCTTCGCCATTACCAGTCTTTTATTGCAGACTTTGGTTCAATAGGTTTCACGCTTCACAAGGCCTTTCATGGGCAAGCCTTTTGACCACTTTGTAGAGGTGACTCTTGTTGATTTTCTTCGATAGTTAAATGTCTAAGAGAATTATAGTTACATAAAGCTTTGGTGTCTTGGCCAGTTAAAGCCGCATTTCTTATGTCCGTATATCTTAGCAACGCCTTACTGGTTTTCAACCACACTATGCTCCTAGCCCAATAGTCAAGATCACACAAATGGATAAAAAAATCAAAAAAACTTTGACAGGGACCCCCAAACAAAAAAGAAAAATTTAGGAATGCAGACAAAGGTCAAAGGCCTCAACTGCAAAAAGCAGCATGTAGGGTTCTTGCAACCCCGCCCCCACTTCTCAGGCAAAGAAACGAATTTGTTGATATTCAGACATAAACTATATGAGTTTAGCAGCACGCACTGCTTAACTACATCACCAATCACAATTTAATAGTTTTCAAACATGGCCTTAAAATGAAAAAGAAAATTGCGATTGGTGTATGGGGCAGCCATTCCCACTTCCTCGACATCTTTTAGATTTTTATTATTTTGCATATAAACTAAAAATGAAAACTTTGGTGAGGGAGAACAAGGTTCTTGTTCAGCAAACTAGTTCTGTTTCCGTTTCGGAACAATGATATCTATCCCGCCCTGAGTGTGAATTAAACGTTGCCTTTCCTGATTATATAATCTATTGTTTACAGTGATTGTCGGTAATATATCAGCCGCAGTGAGATTAAGTTACGCGATAATATCATAATTATATCCAATTTGTTTTCCTGGGGAGATTGTTTCGTAGATGCATTTGGCCATTCCAGATGCATATAGTTTACCTTTTAAAATATTAATAATGGCATTGGTATTATGTTAAAACATATAGAATAAACACATCAAAATATATTGAAACTTAAGAACACACGTGTTCACAGGCTGTGGACATCTGCAGCACGTTTCATATGGGGGACGTTTTATTCAAATTGTTGTTATTATATAACTTTGGAAACAAAGTTTATTTTTTGTTCAACGTGTAACATCATGGTGCAAGAATAATATGATCACAAAGTAATTATGATCACAGACACAGTTTTATGAGTTATCATCTGATTTCTCAAACAATTTATTACAATTACACTTTACGATTATCACAGGTCTGATTTATGACCCCATTAAGAAACGTGACAAAACGTCACAATTGCTATAGCATTTTTCAAGGTTCTGTTCTAGGTCGGATTCAACTAACACAGCAAATTGCAAACAAGATCTAGTTCACGAAATTCTACGTCTATTTTGTGGACTTATAACACAGCAAAAGACTCTTTTAAGCCTTTAAAAACACGAACGGTGCAAAGTGGGTCAGATTGATATTTTCAAAACAATCAATATGATATATGGAATCCTCGAGAAAAAAAAGGTGAAATATGCATATCAGGAATCGCCACATTCAGAAAAAACAGCCTCCCCACACAGTCAAGAAGAAGAGAGGGAGAGAGCTTGGTTAATAATATGATCAGTTTCAAAAGAGACACCACTAACAATTAACAAAAATCGGAACCCGACAGGTTACCGCCTTGGAACGGTCAGTGGCAAATCAAATTGCCACTGGGGGTTTAAACCAGGTCCTAGGGTGCACCAACCTCACACTTGCCCCAACAGGTTCTCATCACACAAAACAAGTACAAGTTGTCTTGGTGAAAAAACTCCAACCCACCCATCGGCTCAACAATTTTGCATGCAAAAGCACACAAACATATAAAACATAAGAAGCTAATAGCATTGCAAAGCCAAAGAGCGGGTACTCAATGATCTTACCGAGACCAGAGCTCCTGGAGTAAAAATCAGCAAGAACACGATGACAGGGATAAAAGAAACAAATCGAGCTTCTAGGTTCTTAGATAATGTGTTGTTCAGTGAATGGCCGGGTGGAATGGAGCACGATGATTATGCGGATCAAATGCTTAAGTCAAGCTGTAAATAAATCTAGAAGCAATAATTGGTGTAGGCTTAAACTGTCAACTGTTAGAGATGTAACAACTTCATCAGTGCAAAAGGTGCTGATATCACATCACCGTACATTCCACTTGTATCAGTATACACGATCTATTGTCCAAACAAATGTCTAAAACACCACGAATAATAATTCTGAACTTTTGCTTGAATGCAGTGTCTATAAGACAACTTACTAGAGTGAAATAGTGAATGTTTTGCAGTCGGCATACCTTGATTTTTCTCTTTATTGTTGTCCAGTCATTTAAATTTTCGCAAGGAATTTATATTTTAGATGGAACAATTTTTATTAAACTCAATTACAAGCAATATGACCAAGACTTTTGTATCGAGTGTAAAAGTATAGTTTTAAAGATATTTGCCTGCCACCGGTATGGAAAGCGACGAGAAGGATTATGGAGTGGTGTGAATCTACTGACTGAGCGGCATCGGCGAATTGAGACACTTCTCGCTTACCCTAGATGAACATTTTTACAATCCTTCGTGTTCATTAGTGCTTCATTGAGCTGTTTTAGTTCATAAACACACTGAATGAATATCCACATATTATACAGTCTTGCCCAGTCGGGCTTCTACAATGAGGGTTGACGGCAGGTGTCACCCGTTCAACATTCATTTACTTACAGACACTGAATCCAGTCAACCCAGATTAAGAGATATTACAATGAACTACCAAGTGTGATATAATACAAAATGTTCAGACTAAAGCGGGTGTTGAATACAGAGTTCTATCTCATTTTCGAGCTTATTTCGCCAGGTTTGATTTAAATACGATTATATCCTGTTTGTTTGTTTTTCAAATTATGGAAGGTTTCCATAGTTACTTGTAGTCCAGATCATCCCTAAATTCAACAAGAAAATTAAAGCCAGCTTGTTTAACAGGTTTTTAATCCGCTAGAGTCCATACTGTTCTGCTGTGTCTGTAATATCATTAACCGGAGCTTTGTGACCAGTGTGCGCTGCATCGACGCGCCGATCCACTGACCGTGACGACGTGTCTTTTTCGTTTAAAATACAATCAAATGTATCCTGAAAAATCAAGAAACTTGTTCATTACAATAAAATAATAATAATTAAAAGTATAAACTATTCTTATAATACAAAAATACTTTTAAAACATTCTTACTGAAATGAAGAGAAAACGATTATGCAAAAAACATTCATGTCTCTCAATTTTATTTGATTCCAAACAGTAACAAGAACAAAAACAGTTTCTGTCTTAGTAAAGCTACTAATATCCTACTTATGGTTTTTAAAAAGTAACAAAATTGCATCAGTATTTCTTATTGAGAAGCAGCATAAAAATTAACTTTAATATTCAAAATTCTTTAAAGAATCTGGTATAAACACTAATTATATCGTTTAGAGTAAGGGCGGACATTCGATCGTTGCTGCAGCACGTTATTTCATTTTATTTGGTTTCTAACTGTCTTTTAAGAAATTTTAAAACTATTAAAGTAAAATGATCACAAGTGTGAGAACCTGGTTTAGACTCCCAGTGCCACTGACCATTCCAAGGCGATAACCCATCAGGTTCTCATTTTCGTTTATTGTTTGTTTTTTCTATTTTAAAATTGATCATTTTATAACCCATGCTATCTTTTCCTTTCTACTTCTGGTTGTGTGGGGAGGCTGTGTCTTTTGGATGTGACCATTCCTAATTCCTATGCATATTTTACTTTTTACTTATTTCATTAACAACAAAGGAGCTTAATGTCGTTAAACCTTAGCCTGCTTAGAAAACTAGTGCCACATCAATGATCTTTACATATATTTATGGCAAGCTTCCACATTCGTTTATTCTGACTAAGGTTTAAACGGTTCGTTAATCAGTCAATAAATTCTTTCCAAATAATATCTAGCCATAACGAAATATCGAGGACGTTGGTAAGAGAGGCGGACTGCGAGCCAAACCGCAGGTTCGAATCCAACCACAGATGAGATTCTTCCACGAATTTTCTCATCCCACAGCTACGACAGAGGTGCTGTGTGACATGGATATAAGTTTATCAGCGATGTAATCTAATCAAGGCTAGCACTTCAAATGCACAAAACAAGACAAAAGTTGAACGGATGCCGTGTACATTAACTAAACTTACCTGGCTGATCGTCTTCTTCCTGCGAATTAGGTTTACTATTCTAAATATAGAAATTATAATTAAAAATTGCATTCATTTTTATAAGCTGATTCGGAAAATTCTTTCACATAAAGACAGAAATATGGCGGCAGGTGGAAATTTAAAAATGAACTCTTTATTTGAAATTCATAACTACATGATGGAAATTTCATTATTAAACAGTTATAAGCACCATTTACAACAAATTAAAAGAAAATAACATTGCTCGTTGTAGCCTTTATGTTTCTTAAAAAAAATCTGAAGAGTTACGAACAGAAATTGGAGCGAACTAATAGACTGAGGTACTCACATGACTATAAGGGTAATAAACACTGTTGCAGACACCACAGTGGCTATGATAATAATACAGGTCATATCACAGACAGCCGTCTGAAGGTCCTCGGATGATCCGGTCGTCAGCTCGGCTGGGCACTCCTCGTTCATCACCGGATCTGACACATTACACCTCCGAGCAATACTGCACAGCTCCACAAGACAGAGACTTTGAACCATAGCACTGTATCGGAATTCCGTATACGTCAGAGTCGGTGGCGGGCAAGGTGCACATGACAACATGTCATTAACCTCTCCTCCAGCCGAGCAGGAACATTGGTGGAATAATGCCATCTTTAGATAACATTCATACGTCTTTAATTTCTGGAAATATATTTATAGATGTATTGCACATTTGAGAATGCCTCTTTGCGTCTGTTTTACTCAAACCTGTTATGTTGTTGTACTCACAATTACAGCGAAGAGCGGTGAACCAGTTCGGAATGGTTTTTTACACGTTAATCTCGTGGTTTCTGAGTATACAGAGCGTTTGCAGAAGTTTTCGAATACTGCTTGTAACTCCTTACCGGAAGAATGGGCTCATTCAATTCATTGTTCACTTGGGCGTTTTACAGAAATTCATTTACTTAGTTTATTCACTGAAAAGCGAACAGTGTAGACCCTCATCAGACTACGCGGACGGATGTGTTTTACTCTGTCTATTCTGGGTTGAAGGTTATAAAACTGAGATTGGAAACCAGTCTCAAATCTCAAGCATCTGATTGGCTGAAATGGCGACCAGTCGCCATTTCAGCCAATCAGATGCTTGAGATTTGAGACTGGTTTCCATGCTCAGTTTTATAACCTCTGGCACTGGTAACAAATGTTACAAATGTTGTACTTGGCAACTGTTAAAACACGAACATTGAGGATCTCACTGCATGTTCGTGTGGAAACGACCTTATGTTACAAATAATAATAAGGACTCTAAAGACTAAAGATGTTACTTTAATAAAATAATTACAAAAAAAAGATTACAAAATTTGTGACAGCACCTGAAATGCGTGCTACATGTGACAATGACTGTATAAGTCACCGGGCGAATAGCAACTATGTTTCTAGTCATGGGCGTTGTCTTTTATTGGAATATTCTAGCATTCTTTTAATTTCTTAACTGTAACTAATACTTGATAGCATGTAAGAAATAAATCATAAACGTAAACAAACAAAACCGTTCAAGGTATGCCTGGATTAAAAACAACAGATGACTTACCGTACGCAATGAGTTGTCTTGTATATATGCTTGAACGATATACAATCAATGGTACATCTTGATCAATACTGTCTGTTGCTGAGGCAGGTGTTACGTTGCACGACCACTTAGCAACGGCAGCCAATACTTCCATATCTCTTTAAACATTTGATACGAATGTGTTTTATATTGTTCGATAACACAGCATACGCTTCAAATAGCTTTACGTCAATATTAATAAGGGAATGTGTTGACGAAAACGGATATCATGATATTATGGATGTCCCATAACGATTTTGTTTCCTTAAAGAACGTTCAGTGCTCAAGGTTACAAAAAAGTGAGCATGGAAACCAGTCTCAAAACTCAAGCATCTGATTGGCTGAAATGGTGACTGGTCGCCATTTCAGCCAATCAGGTGCTTGAGATTTGAGACTGGTTTCCAATGTCAGCTTTATAACCTTCAGCCCTGATATGACTTTACCCACTGACGTTGCTCATGGAATCATTCATTGAGCACATCGTTCAACTGGCACTACTCACACGAGCACGGAGTCAAGATCGCGTTCGTTCGGCCCTCCGTCAGTTAAATTCATTGAAGTGGTCACTAGGCTTTTGAAATCTAGACGAATTTCTGAAATTTTCCTATTCTTTCAAAAAAAAAAAAAACAACAACAAACAAACAAAAACAAACCATTCCCTACCGGTATCTTTAAGTGATTAATAATAATCCGTAGAGAAGATTATGAGAAAGAGCGAGATAAATTCATTCAGAACTAAAAAGAGTAGTGATAACTTCAATGAATAAAACCGACGGAATGTCGAACAGACGCGATCTTGACTCCGTGCTCCTAGCATAACCTATGGCACCACTGTCGTTTACTGAGAACTTCGTTTCTTAGAAAAAGGTCATCATCCTAATTAATTGACATTTTGCCCCATCTCAAATTCTCTTACTCTTACTATGATATTTTTTCTAGATGACAGATCGAGAAAACAATGGACGGAACTAAACAGAATAGAATTTTTACGAAGTTTTAAGGATCTGGGAATATATTGGTTTGAGCGATGCAAGTACATGTATTTCATATATTATTTATAACTCATTCATTATCTTGTTTAATTGGACAGTTGGAAAGCCGACACGATGACAAAATCACGACGTTAGAACTTCAAATAAAACTAAAGTAATTAATTAGTTAATTAATGTCTCTTTTAAGTTAAATTTAAACTTAAATCCAAAAATGTATTTAAGACACCTTATCTTAAAATCCTAGAGCTTGAAACAATTTTAAAGATTTCAATGAACGTTTCTTTCTTTGTATAACCGGAAAAATTTTTTAAACAGGACTATCGGAATCATAAATTAAGGAAAACCTTTAGCAATTTTTATAGCCAATACACAGGTTTAATTAATAATTACAAAATACAGATGCGGATTGATATAACTTCTGCAACAAGGCATGACTTAGCCAGTATTTTATGAAGATTTGATTTATAAACTAAAGAAAATAAAAGGCATTATTAATTTCTCCACGTTATTTAACACCATCTGAAGGCCTAAGTTGAAATAGGTTACCAACTTGATATTCTATATCGCTCTGCATGCTTAGTGATTAACCCATCTACAGTTGATCATTTTGCATACCTTTTTGTTAAAACGACGATAGCAGAGATTTTGTAAGGTTAACAAATTTCATTGTAGTTGGCATTTCAAACATATGCGAGGCAATAAATCGGTATCCAGGTTAAGTGGTGCCATATTGCTAGCAGCAACCCTGTTGAACTTGAAATATGATATCCGTTGTATTTTAATATCTAACACTTTACTTTTAATCTTCAACAGCATGTTCTCTAAAAGTAAACGTAGGGAATATAAGTAAAGCTCGCTAAGAATTATCTAGCGGTTATTACCGCTAGACAAAATTGGTTTACTACGGTCGCTGGTCTACTGAATAAAAACATGCGCAGTGAAACAGTCAATCAATATGCTGTTACGACAACGACATTTGTTTTTATCGCATTCGTGAAAGCTAACTGATTTTGTTTTTAATGCGATAATATTTCTTAATTGTTTAGTTATTGAAATCAGGAGAATGGCGTGGTGTTCGAAAGATTTGTTTCCTACGAAGCTAAGCTTTGTTTATTTCATTTCCTATATGGGACTTTTCATAAACCAAGGTATGATTGTTTGTCACATGTTTTCGCGATCTGTCAAGCCGTCATTTCTTATTTAGACAGTTTATAATAATAATTTGCAGGTGTAACTGGTGAAAAGCTTGTGGCTCGACCGGAACTCGAAAGCATTGTCTCTCCATTATACACGGACCGATAAATCCTTTGCCCGGTGCCCGCGGACAACAGACTTCCCGAAAATTGTAAAAAAAGTGTCAGACGTGGTCAGACAAGATGTGAAAATCTGTCTGACCGAAACAAATTCTGTCTGACAGAAACATTTAACACATTAAATAAGCAAAACATAGTATTAAGGGTGTTTTTGTTGTTTTTTTTTTCAGTGGTACGAATTGTCATTATGACGAATACGTTAAATATTTCATTCCGATATCCTCACTCATTTCCCTCAAAACCGTCTCGAATCTTAACAGCGAGTAAAATTGTAATTTAGCGAGTAAAATTGAAATATGCAGATCAAATTTTTGCCGGACACTCGGTCCTACAACATTGGAAATCACATCAGACCAGTCCAAATTTTACCAGACAGGTCCGACGGTCCGGCAACCTTCAGGAAGTCTGGCAGACAACCAGCTTTGAACTGCCGGGCCAGTAAAATTTTAAGAGCTAGTCCCCAGGACTGGCATAAAAATTGGAAATTAGTTGGGTGGTAATTATATCAAGTTGCCAAATAAACAAAAATCTCACAGCAATAAACGACTTTCGCTAATCATCAGATTCAGATTATCGACGAACCGTATGATTCAGCCTATTCAGCACCGCCTACCTGTATAAAAATCGTCCAATCAGCGCTTATCCTTGATTAATTTGCACTACTCTACAAGCCTATATTTGACAACAATTGGTAGCATCTTTATCGCGAGATATTTTTATTCTCGCGAGATTATGCGACAGCTTGATGTCACAGACTGTCAAAATTGTGTCTTTGACAATTAAAAAGGTGCATATATAGTCGTTTGTTGGCGCTTAATTATTTTTGACGAGAAGTGATTAGGTAGATCTAAGTTGATTGCCAAAGATTGAGTCAATTAGTTCACAGTTGTTACTTTAATCGAGTTATTCCAAACTAAATTATCTTACAGTACTGACTAATCCCTCATTCTACGGAAAAGTTCTCAGTTGAATTTTAAAATAATGCTTTAATTTATTGATGTATGTGCTTTACTGTGTTCAGTTATTATGATTAGATTTTAGAATGAATCATTTTGTGAAACGAACATAAATATTAGCTTTGTGATGTCATGTTGTTTAAAGAAAAAAGGGAGATAATAAGTTCGATAATTAAATTGATAAAAATACAAACTCTTCGCAAATTATTTCATGTGAGCTAAAATGTTACTAAATAAAATTAATATGAAATGAACAAAAGAGATGAAAAATAGCAAACTTCTTACATATTTGTAGTCTGCTATTCCAAAATTATAAATCATATAGGCCTTTCCAATAATTCGATGAATTTTTTGGTTACCTCCCCTGTCCAGTCTCGTGACAGCTCTACGGGAAAAACAATTGCTAGCTGTACTAACGTAATAGGGGATATGTATCTACAACTTTCTTTTTTATCAAAAAATTCTTTTTTGAAAAATATATTTTGTCGTTGAATTAGTAATAATACATCAGCGTCATGATATTTTAGATAATAATTTATAAAACAACAAAGTTTCTTTGACTAAAAGTGTCAAGTCATTATTCCTCGCGTTAAACACTTAACAACTTTAACTAACAGCCAGTGTTCTTTCCACGGCTAAATTGAATCTCGTTTCCGGATTAGCGTATGTCAGCGGCAATTGATTTTGAAGGCGGCATGCCATAAAATGTTAAATTGTTGCGCACAAGGGGTCACCTGTAAATTACTTAAAGGGGCAGATATCATTGACCAATAGAGATCGTGTAATTACTATTTGCTAGGTATCTACACCTCCCAATTATTAAGTATATCGGAGCAGGGATTCTAAAATTTCTAAATCCCAATCGGACATTTGCCGCCGAAATTCCTGCCATTACGACCGACCCCCACCCACCCCAGCCAAAATTATCCCCCCTTCCCCCCCCCCCCCCCCCACATTTTTACCGTCATCAAAGTCTGAATAAATCGGTAAGCTAAAAACAAAACCGAAAGTAAAAAGTTACATATGCACCGTTTACGTCACTCATAAGGAAAATGCGTTGTGCTGTGATAGTCACTACGGGAATTAACAAAGTAGTCAACTTTTTTGTGAAAGGCAAAATTTTTAGTAAAATCGCATTATAATTTATATACGTTTCTTAAAATTTGAGTAACAGCAATTTTAAACGTCCTTTTTATTTTATTCCGTTGTCGGTCAATTGGAATTACGCACATCGAACAAACTCATCTGTCTTTAATTGCAAACTGTTATATTGTTTTCGTAAATTATGACAATCACAAATACTGAGTCTTTTAATTCGGTCATCAAACATATAGTTTGTTAATTACCCACATTTGACTAGCCGCAGTTCAATTGCAAATTAAATGAACTCGTCCGTTGTTAAAATGAGACCGACCATTTCCCGTTTCATCTATGCCGCCGGCTATTCTAGCGGCGTGCAGTGACTGTAGTCATGGTAGCAGAGTTGTGCAGTCGGTAATTGACAGGTTTATAGCGGATTAAGCGTGAAAAAATGTACATGTAGGTAATTTCCTTAGCAAGTTATGGGCCACTAAGGGAAAACTTATACTGACTTTGAAATTTTCATGACCGATTTTTCTTACCAATTTTGAAATTTCAATCGGACATTTTTACCGAAAATCGGTCAATGACCGATCTGCCGACGATTTTAGAATCCCTGTATCGGAGTCCTTTAATTACTGGATGTGTCTGCAAATGTATTTGATTAAGCAATTATATGGATTCTTATAGAAACAAAAGCCGCCAATAAGAAACCAATCTTGGCAAAACATTTTATATATGTTTAATTAATTAAGGGTTTGGGCTTTTACGCCAAAATTACAAACTTTCAAACCTATGTAATCTAAATTGGATAAGCAACCAAATGTTATATAAATATCCCCATCTTTATTTGAAGTCGGCATCTGAATCCTTGAATTTTACTCTACCAATGATACTTCTACAACAAACAATCAGATTATCAATTCTTTTTTTATTTCAAGACCGAATCAATCATTTCTGGTTGTGAAGTATACGTAACATTAAAAAAATAATCAAATTATTTATTTGTTGAACATAAACGCCATAAATTATTAGGTCAATTCTGTTGTTCAAACGTGTAAGTATCAACAAATTTAGATTGTATTTTAAATTTTATACGTATACAAATCATGTAACCAGATGTTGACATATATCACGATTTCCGGATTATAGCACAATACCAGTCTTAGCAATTTGCAACTTTCACACCAGTAAAATATAATTTTCAGCAGAAAAGACATTAAGATGAAAATGTTGTAAAGAAATTCGTAAAATTAATGCCTATGTTTGTCCGAATTGAGTTTCATACTACATACTATCAACGAGAATGGTATGTATTCTTAAACATTAAAAATCTAAATATCTAACAAATAGTGAAAATAAGAAGTCTGGCTAGAATAACAGACCAGCAACTTATTTTTTTCACCTTCAGCGACTAACGCAAACCTGCAATATATTGATAATGTTTGCTTTTATGTGCTTAACCCAAAGTCCGATTGTTCAGCTATCCGGCAGAGCCTCGTTTTGAATTTATTTACGGTCACGGGAAGTAACTCGTACAGGACTGCGAAACTGTTTATTGGAAAGGCGTATATATACTAATCATTACATCATGTCAATGTAAATCACATATCACAAGAACTAAAACATGATAGTTGTGTGTATTTGGCATATGGTTCTTGTAACAAAAAACTACAAAAAAACTTATTTTTTCAAACATTTGGGACTGATATTGCCATTTATATACACATCAAAAGTAAAAAAAAGTATCCACTTTCCTATCTTAAACTTTATAAAATTTGAAAACAAAAACTCAAAATTCTATATGTGAACAAGTTTGCATTTCTGTTATCATTGCAAAGAGATCAAGCGTTCGATTTTCAGCGCAACCAGATAAAAATTCTACTTGCCCAGTGGGTAACAAGAAAATTTAAGAATTTGTCGGTCCTTGCTTATAGTACGAGCACTCCTCCACTGGGCCACCGAGCCATCATGTGAAGCTTTTCATTGTAAGCCTAACCCGGTTACACACTGGGCCATTTAAATTCATCCAGAAATTTCCTAGAAATTATATATCCTCTATATCTCGTCACAACCACTTCTCCACAGTTGCTTCTTTACAATGGGTGCGAAATGTAACAGGTGAAAAGTTCACATTTAAACAGAAAATATGAACATTTTTCTTCAGGCATCCTTGTGACAGCATCCAAAACAAAGAGCAACACTTACAGTTACAACACAGTCACAGTGGTACTGCTTACAGAGTGCATCAAGTTGCTGGCAGCACTCATCATATACCTCAAAGAGTAAGTGTTTCACTTGTGAAAAGTAGCATATTATGCATAACTTACATACATGATACATCCTTTTATGGGCTGATCTTACACAATACACATGTCACATTTTCCCCCTAATTGCAGACTGACTGGGGTGTGCAGTGTTCACTACACAGTCAATAAACTTAAATTGAGAAAACACATTTAACACTTTTGATGAACAAGTAATGGATTAGTATAAATTTGAAATGTGAAAGTCCATTGCATAACTATAGCAGATTAAGGGTTAAAATCTTAGCGTACACTAATTATCTTCCTACATAGTAATCTTGAAGACCACCTTGTTGAGAATTGTTTAACACTTATCATGCAAATTAAAGGACTAACCGTATTTGTTATCTGAAAAGTGAACTTGATAGAGCCTGATAATTTTCTGTGGATGCAAAAGTTAATCTGGGTCAATGGTGATTAAAGTCATGATTAACACATAATTAATTTTCTATGATCTGGATCATCACATTACCCTGTTGGCATTAAGATTCATAATAATTTCCAGCTGAGAAACTAACAGTGTATATCATGATCAAACAATCAAGCTGGTCCGGATCTACACTGGTCACCCATGTGATAAAAGGCATGTTCATGGAGTAAAGGGTTAATTAATTAAAAATAAGAATGTGTGATTTGTGTTATTCACTTAATTCAAGCTGGAGCTGTGTTTTGATACATCTTTCAAAATGTTAGACCTTTTTGAGTTCGAGTTTGAATGAAGCTGTGTAGCTTTTATAATATTTGCTTTTCTGTTTTCTTGTTCAAGAATGATCTGTAAACGATAAGTTATAACTAATACCATTTTAGGTACCTATATGCAAATATTCTTTTTACTTTTCAGAAAATCTGTGTCTGAATTTGTAAAAGAATTTTCAAGTAACAAAGAAAGTAAGTACGCTGCCAGTCAAAGGATGGTTAACTTTTCTTACCACTGGAAATATCCACCAGCTTTCTTTACCCAGTGATTAATTACATATTTGTGAAATAAAGTTATGATCATTTTATTTCCCTGAGCCCGGCGGCTCAGGTACATATTAAGGAATTTGCTAGCAGTTGGTGACTAGGTATAAGTTAATAGCATATTATTCACCTATATTGATAGATGTAGATTTTTATACAAGCAAATTATTAATTGTATTGTTGACATTTTAAAAATTATTACAAACTTTGTAAACACCAGTGAACAATTTCGTTTTTAAGTCAGATCACATATAATGTTCAGTACTCAGTTAAAAAAACATCAGGTTGTTTTTTCCATATTTGTTCTGGGCCCAAGATCATAAACCTGAGTTTAAAGACCAGTCTCAAATCACTATTCCAGCCAATCAGATGCTTTAGATTTGAGACTGGTCTCCAGTTTGAGTTTTATTATATTACGCCTTGTGTATTTATTCAGTGCAGCAGTAATTTTTCACCTATATAGATGAACTGTAATGTCATTCGAACAGGTAACATGTGTGCTAAACATAAAAAGGATAAACTTTAGATATCATATTTCATGCATTAACCCTTTGCCTACAATTAAGAAATTATCAAGAGTGAATTGATTCTATTGGAGTCTTGAATGTTGTAATGCAGTAGCCTGGTTTTGATATTTAATTTAGCAGTTTTACCAGTAATAGCTACTTGTTTCAAGATGTATGAGTTAAACACTGTGGAAATATTTAGTAAGTTAATCACTTTAACTTACAGTCTATCTGCAGCAACACAGGGTTTTGGGATTAGATCAATATGTTGTTAGTTATCAGACTTGCAGATTTGTTCCTTTTGAGTTTGAATCATGATCAATACTAGTTAAGTTTGCCGTTTTCTTAATTCCTTATTAAGTGCAACCTGTTTTATACAAGTACAAAGTTAAGGGATGTGGGCCGTTAGATACTGGCTATTCATGCAGAAAGTACAAACCTGTGGCCCAAGATCTTATACAGAGACTGGAGACCAGTCTCAAATCTTAAGCAGGTGAATGGTTAACATTGAGCCGGGTCTCTTAACTGACCAATCTTAAAGTAGAGATTTTAAGACTGGTTTCCATTAACAGGTTTACCATTTTTGGCCCAGAAACATGGAAAGATGTGTAAAAGCAGACCTTGAAAATCATATTGGATTACTTAAAAATATATGGAAATAAAAGTATTTTTACTCTGGATAACTCTATTATGTAATATGTTTTAAAGTTTTTTAATGTTTTGTTTTCAGCTCTGTTGTATTATTTTGTGCCTGCTGGTTTGTATTGTTTGTACAACAATCTGCAGTTTGAGAACTTGGCCAACTATGATCCCACTACATACTACTTGTTGCTACAGTTCCGAGTTGTTGTAACAGGTGTTGTGTTTCAGGTAAGATGTAGTTCAAACTCTGTGGTTATTTCTGTTTGTTTGCTTTAATCATCGATAAACCATTTATTAAAAAAAGTGACAATGTAGATCTGTAGAAACAACCTTACAGTTAAATTAAGATATGATAGTTTGCTATTTTAATTCAGACAAATTGTCTTGTAATTCATAACTTTTTTAACCTTGAAAGGAATAGTTTATGTTGATGAAAGGCATGTACATGTCACATAATTGGTAGATTGAAGGTATTTAACACATCAAGAATGTTTTCATAAGTGTGTAAAGTGGTAAGTGCAAAGTGGTTTTTAGTGACTATAGTCATGATATAGAAACACAGTCTTCTTAGTTCATGATCTCAAGCACAGTGTTTTCTCAGTTGACAATATGGAACACAATGTTCTCTAAATTCATGATGTGGAGAAGTGTGTTCTCAGTTCATTAAATGGAGCACAGTGTTGTCATTTTGTGATATGGAGCACGGTGTGTTCTTAGTTCTTGATATGAAGCACAGTGTTCTCATTTCATGATGTGGAGTACAGTGTTCTCAGTTCATCAGGGCTGTCACTAGAGGAAGACTTGGGAGAAGTGGTCTCCCAAAAGTGACCAGACTTCTCCCTTCTTTGAGCTATTGAAGAAGTAATCTTGTATAGACTATATAGGGAAAGAATGCTGTTGACTGCAAACTTCTCCGTATATCAGTAAAATTATAATAAAAAAATCTCCCTGATTTGCAAGTCTAGTATGAGCCCTGGTTCATGATGTGAATCACAGTAGTCTCAGTTCATGATCCAGATCAGCTGGAACAAGTAATGTGGGCAAAAAACTGTGCTGTTTGATCTGGATTTAGCTTCTTGGTCAGAAATTACCTTATGAATAAAACTAGAACACTGTTGTTCCCGATCAGAAGGCAGGAATGTGCTAGATGATCTGGATCTACTCTGTTCTCCCATGAGATAACAGCCATATCCATTATGTAAAATGTTAAATTATGCATAGCTGAACTGTTCTATTAGTATTCAATTAAACAAGTAAAATCATATTAAACTACTATCCACACTTGTTGTGTCGAAGTCATTGGGGGCACAGATTTTACTTTGAGATATCTGAAGTTTGACTTATCCGAATTGGTGCCAATTCAAGAATGATATTCCAATAATAATTATATGCTTCCTATGACATAATGAATGTTAGTGCTAGTTGTTTCTTCTTAAGAACAAATACATGACCAGTTGAATATGTCCTTCTAATAACCTTAACCGAAAATATGGTTCATTATTGTATCAATCCAAATCAAATAAATATTTTAACACTTCGACTTATCCGAAGATTTTACATAGTATATTTTAGTTTCAAATTTACTTGACTTATAAAAACATTGTTTTAGTTGAATTTGACCTATATCACATTTTGTTGTTTACAGATAGTGTTCCAGAAGCAGCTAAGTCGTATTCAGTGGATGTCGCTGCTGTTCCTCACGTTCGGCTGTATCATCAAGGAGTATGGCCAAGCTACCGCTGGTGACACTGAGGGTGACTCAAAGGCAACACAAACCACCAGTGTCTGGTCTTTCTTTGATCTACATCTGTTCCTTATCTTGGTTCAGGTAATCAGATTTCTAACTCAATTGATAGTTTAACCTCGTATTAGCAGCCTAAGCTTATAGCTGCTTTAACTGGTAAATAGTTACTATGATTTTATTTCTGTCAAGTTTTTGTTTTTGACTATTTTTGCCAGATAATCTGTGTCTTTTAACAAAGAAACCATGCAGAATTTATTTCCAAAACACCTATTTTTAAACCTCGCCTATTACAACACTTTCATGTATAACATGTGTCATGTTATAAAGTTCTATTATTATGGTGACATGCATTAAATAGAGTAAAAGATTAAACTTTCAGATTTAGTTAACAGCACAATATGGACAATTTCTCATATATAGATTGACATCCAGAAGATTGAATTCATCAAGCTGTTACAATGTATCTTGCCAATATAAGAACATTTACTGATAACATCAAACAGTGTCTTCAGTGCGATCTCACTGTGTTTACAATCATAACCTACCAGATTACTATAATAAAAAGTATAATAACAGTTGCAAGGCATTTTATACACCCATCAAAGACTGGTCGTATTATTTTGGGAACACCCATGCGGGACGGGCGTCCACAGCGATGTCAGCTCATTAACTCGAAAGTTGTTTTCTGATCTTCGTGAAACTTGGGAAATGTATTTATGGTCATAATATCTCTGCCAGGTTGATAACAGCCAAATCGCTTTAGCCACTTCAGAGTTATGGCCCTTTATTTATACAAAAAATGGCAAATTAGCCTTGTTCACTATCTAACTCAAACAGTTCTTGTCTGATATTCATGAAACTTGGGCAAAATGTTTATGGTCATATCTCAGCTGAGTTTGATAACCAGCCAAATCACTTAAAGTACTTCAGAGTTTTGGCCCTTTATTTATGACAAAAAAGGCAAATTAAATTGACTGGTTATTTAATTCATTTGGGTTATAATGATTCCAGCAGCTTAATACATGTTGGTACACACCTCTGTCAAACTTTTTCAACCAAAATTTTCGACGAGCACATTTTGTGGCAATTTGGCAGTCTTGTTTAATAGTTCTAAACACTCATAACAATTAAATAAAACATTTTGAATATATTGAAAAATAGCTCCAAAATACAGGTTATTGAGAATGAAGTCCTTGTTCAATATAATTAATATTTTGTCACCTGTACAGTCCAGTAGATGTGTTAAGATGTTAAAGAATATATGATTTAAGTTAAGTCTTTACACTAAAAGAAGGATTTGCAGTTCTTGTGTTACAACTGTTTCTGTTTAATGTTAAACAGATATCTGATATATTGTTAAATGTAGTCCTAATTACCATTTCAGGTATTCTGTTCTTGTTTTGCTGGTGTCTACAACGAGTACCTGTTGAAGGGGCGTGGCAGTGAAATCCACATCATGATGCAAAACGTCTTCATGTACATTGACTCTATTGTCTGTAATGTGCTCATCCTAGCATTTAAAGGACAGCTGACTGGAGCATTTACCACCACAAGTCTTTCATCCATTTTTCAAGTCAATGTTATCTTTATTATGTTGAATAATGCCATCATTGGTATTGTAGTTAGTCTCTTTCTGCGATCTCTGAACTCCATCCTGAAGACCTTTGCCAGTGCTTTAGAACTCATGTTTACAGCAGTTTTATGCTGGCTTATATTTGGCATTGCCATTGACATGTTTACTGTAGTTGCCATAGTGATAGTGTCCGCAGCAACGTTTTTGTATGCTCAGAATCCAGTCGTGAATAAATCAAAGAGTGACATGGTTCATGCCAAGGAGCACGACGAGGCTGAACCAAAGAAAGGAGAGGAAAATGTGTGATCATCTAAATATATTTATGGGCCATAGAACAATGTTTTAAATTTGTGATTAGTATTAAGTAGATAGCTTTAACTCCTTGTCTTTTATCAGTAGTATTTATTTAAACTATTTTACTAACTGGGCTAGTTATTATATTTAGTGTTGTTTTTTTATGAAAGAGATTCAGGCCTGATGTTTTTGCTCTCTGTACTGGTAAATATCAGTTACATTCAAGAAGTATTTTAGATATATGCAACTTAAGTTTTGAATGTTTTCTATATACCATTACATGTATAGTTTTTTATTTCACTTTTATGTAAAAAATGTAATCTGGGAAATTTTACTTTGCTTTAAATGAAAGTGATCATCTAGTTGAAAGATATTGTACGGCAGATCTCAAAGATGATTTCCGGCTTTCAATGTTTTAAAATAAGTTAAGTTTAAACTCTAGAACTACATGACTTTGTATCACAGAACTTGATATTGAGTCTATTTTTGACTTTTCAAGTTAAGTTCTCTTAAATTCTCGTTATAAATCATTTAAATGTGATTGAAAAGACAATCATTGGAAGTTTTAAACAGTATTCCTGCATCATCTATGTTTGGATCTTGTAGGGGTGTCATTGGAGAATTCTTACTGTACTGATATTGTGAACTAAAAAAGATGATACATCAAAAACATATGAAATAACCAAATGTGAATACATGCATAATTGTTTCTGTTTGAAGGTTGTAATTTAACATTATTCAACAATTTGAATTTCCTGCGCTATGCTGCCATAAATGTGTTATCAGGTGATCTGGCATAGTCTAAAACATATACAGCCAGTTTAGTAAAATAAGATTAGAATAAATTTATTTGAATAATTATATTTCTGTTGATTTTTATGTCAATGAAAGCTTGAAACATATTAATTTTAAAAATTCATAAAAAGATGAACCTGTTTAGTGACAAGTATATGTAGACATCAGTTGGCTTGATTGCATTTAGTATTTTTTAATTATTTTACATGACTCTTGACTGCACCTGCTTGCACTATAAACAATGTCAACAATGGATACAATAATTATTGTTGTGTGTTCTATTCTTTGTGCATGTAAGTTTTGTATAAAGTTTTTGAAAATGAGCAGTGGTATCAAATTAGCAGTGAACACTTTATGATACTTTGATATAATTTGAATTGATGTCAACCTTGCTTTTTTTCTATTTAAATATCCTGTTTGCAATTGCAACAAAACTGCATAATATTATGAGAACAAAGCTCATACGAATTATTTCAACCAACTGACCATTTCTTTTTTGGCCCATTGTCACAGCCAGAAAGCTTTAATTTAAAGGTAGGCGGCTTTCACCGGATCAAAAAAAGCTTACATAAAGTATAACAACAAAAATAAGAAATAACTTGTGGAAAATATATATTCAAAGAAATTTTCAAGTTTACACTTCTACCCTCAATCCATTAATCTTAAAACTCCATTTTAATTTGATTGATTTATGATAAATAAAACAAGTTTTGCCAGTTTTCATTGTTTTCTTTTTATACACCCCTATGATACTCTTGCTTTGGAAGTGACAACAGAATATTGCTCCGATGCAAATCTATATTTTGGCTAACAACCTTCTTGTTTTCCATTTGATTCATACATGTCATATGCCAATATTGTTACATAAAACAATCTACATTATGCTTTATCTTTATTGTTGCTATCATAGATAAATTTTAACTTAATTGTACACATTTAATTCGACAGAGTTTAAATTTTAACAGGCTCCTTGATTACGTAATCACATTAATTCAGCAAATCAGAAAGCTTGTCTTATGTCCACTTTAATGTTTGTCGCAAGTGTTTGAAACACTGTATTCGTGAGGTTAATTGTGCTAAACTAAGGGTAAACATGTGCTATGTATCGGATTGAAGATGGCAGGATCTGCATTGTGAATAAATTTGGCAGTGCCAGTGTCGTTGCAGCACTTTAAAATCCCATTGAAGTTTTAAAAGGTCAGATTTTGATTTCAGCAGTTGACTTTTCCCTTCCTTGAAAAAAAACAACAAACAAACAAACTATAAAGCAATGTTTACTGTTATTAAGAACAATCATCATCAATACAATTGTTTAAAAATAATAGAGATTTTATATTTATTTCCTAAAATATTATCCTATTTGTCATTTAAATTTGAATTGTTTTGTAGTTGTTTTAATGACCATTAAAATGTCACAGACCATAACATGTAAAGTCTAGTATATTTTTGTTCAGGAGCTTACTTTGGGTGTGCACTAAAATATTGAAACTTGAACTAGATCGCCTAAGAAACTATGAGAAATGATGTTTTAACTGGAAGATTTGGGGAGAAACATAGAATATTGTAAATGTTTAAATTGGAAATAAAATATAAAGACTTTCAATACCCTACTTGTTTGTGACATCAAAGGTAATTTGGCTACAGGTGAAATTGGTTTGTTGACTTTGAATTTTAGCCATTTCGATTATTGTTAGACATTCATTTATTGTTTGTTTTTACTTGAATAGCAAAGTGTCTCGGTAGACCTGTATCAGACTGCATGAAAAGTAATAGAGCACAATTGGCGGGCTTAGGGTTATCACCTGTGTCACTCACTAATTTATTATTAAAACTGGTTTGCAATACAGTAAAAATAATACAAGAAGAATATGAAGCAACATGAATATCTCATTTGAGAATTAAATCAATATTTATCGTGTTTCATTAGAGTATGGAAAACATTTGGGTTGTTTAAAGAAAGCTTCACACTTGATTTTAACAACACAACTGTTCTTCATATCCCGATGAACATGATAAAATATTCAATTATAGTTTCAAGCTTGCTTTCAACAACTCTTATGTCCTGATGAACATGATAAAATATCGAATCCTTGATTATATTTACACTCCTTAATGTTCTCAGTTGCCAAATACTGAAGAGAATTTGAATGGTTGTGAGAACAGCCACTTTAACACAAAGCGAATGACTGTAAGCTTTTTGCAGCAACTTGTGGTAAAACATGTATGCTCGCTGACATAACAAGGCAAACATTGTGCATACTCCGATGCAAAATGGAAACAGTCTGAAGAAAGACTTGCATCGTAACGATGTGCAAGACGAGTGTAAATACAATCATTATGATAACAATGATATGTTATATTACCAGCAACCGTTACAATGTACTTTCAGTAGAGACTACACTGACATACTGAATCTTACATTCATTTTGCATCAACAAATTTCTTGCCAAATGTCTTACAATGTAAATATTTTCTTGAAAGACCGTGACCGAGTGATAATTTCCTGAATCACAGGAATGTATGCTTTTACATGGCAAGAAACATTTTGCAGGAATATTACTTTCAAAATTTGTAAAAGCTTATTAAATTAGTTATATGTATTGAGAGTGACAGAAATTAAACATTTTTTTTAAATAAGCAACAACTGAATCGGAATCTGCCATTATCAATGTTGTAGCTCAGCTCAATATGCTGACCGCAGGTTTTCAAACTAACTGCTGATAATCATGATAAAAATTGAAGTTCACTGCTAAACTGAAGTTTCTTTCATGTAACTGTGAGCTGCTGATCGGAAAACACAGTCGCCGGGCACCTGTCTTTAAGCTATATCTGAGCAGTGTTTACCATCCAAATCATTTTCCTGAGATCAGATTATTCCATTCAAAACAAGGACTAGTTTATAAGTATCATGCATGAGTGTGAGGTGAAGATGGAAAAATCTGTCACCGAGGGTTAACTGTTTTGCGGGAACGAGGCTCTGCCGAGTTCCCGCCAAAACAGTTCACCCGAGGTGACAGATTTTTCTATCTTTACCGAATGTTTCATGCAAGATACTTTTTCTTACATACCTTTTATTATTTATAACATTTCTGTGTAAGTATACAAATGTATTTGTTTTCATTATGCTGAAATATTGACGTTAACGCAAACTTTTTTTATAAATGACGTCACTAACTTGAATATATTACGTCAGATACTTGAAGACGTGACTCATTCTACATGGGGGGTGTAGGATCGAAATTTCCTACACGGTTGAAAACACCGGATGACCTGATCTTGTATGCAAGAATATACCATCCAAATCTAACAGATGTGGATACTTATTTTCTACAATGGGCATTAATAAAGTATTAATCAGTGCGATTGTTTAACGTTAATCCCAAAGAAATGTCTACATGTTATACATATATGGAAAGCTTAGACTCTCCTCTACAGTTACGTGCACGAGGAAACCGGGTAAAATCGTTACAGTGATTGAAATCTTCACTTGAATCGACCAAGGTCAGATACACTGCAGTTAAAATGGCAGACAAAGAGAACAAATTTCAAGATGAGCAAAGAGCTTATTGTAAAGTACGCGCTTTGCTCGGCGTTGCTGCACCTGATATTAAAGCAGACTTAGACAAGGTTTATGGGGACTGTGCTCTCTCGTATTCCACGGTTAGAAGGTGGGTTCGTCTTTTTAACTCTGGTAGGGAGGATATAAAAGATGAGGCCCGTCCTGGCCGTCCAGTGACCACAATGACTGACGAAAATATTGCCGCTGTTAAAAAAGCTGTGGAAGATGATGCCCGTTGTACAGTCGAGGAGATAAGTGATTTATGTGGCATTAATTCGTCATCGGTTTTTCAAATATTGACGCGGATACCCCACCTCCTCATTTATGATCAAAAGCGCGAGCGCGTGCGAATAGCGTCCCAGCTGCTTGATACATACAAGAATGCTGACCAAAAACGCATCAATGAAATTGTGACTGGCGATGAAACGTGGGTATATTTTTATGAGCCTGACAGTAAACAAAAAAATAAGGTGTGGGTCGGTGAAAATGATGGACGGCCCCAAATTGCCCGTAGAGCTCGCACCTCAAAACGCATTATGTATGCATTATTTTTTGATTGCCAGGGAATGGTGGCTCGAATTCCTGTACCAGAAGGTAGAAGTGTTACGGGAACATTATATCGAGATTCGGTACTTGCTGCTGTTGTATGCCACTATACTGCAGACCGTCCCCGTACCGGCGTACGCGGAATCAAGCTCCTGCATGACAACGCACCGGCCCACAAGTCAGCGGTGGTAACGTCGTATCTAAGCGACAACAACATCGACACTTTACCACACGCTCCATATAGCCCTGATCTTGCTCCATGCGATTTTTGGTTAAATCCCTTTATTAAGAACTACATGAGAGGTCGACGTTTTGAATCTCGGCACGCCGTCGGCAGCGCGCTTTTCCAGTGTCTTAACACTATATCCAAAGAAGCATTCCGAAAAGCATTTTCTGATTGGATTAAACGCTTGGAAAAGTGCATACAAGTCAAAGGGGAATACTTCGAAGGGTTGATCTAAAAATTTAAGCAGAAATATTACGTATACAACTAAAGCGCCACACTGATTAATACTTTATAAATGCCCCTCGTATGTTCAGTAAAATAATTATTTTTGTGGGGTTTTCATTATTGGTAAGAATGCCATTCACCCCCTCCCCACCTCTTCCGAGAAAATTCATACTATGATAAACGCTGCTTTTTCAATACTAGATCAGAAATTATAAGTTGAAATTAAAATAGCGTGTTTTAAGAACAATCGTTAAATTAAATGTTCTTGAAAATCAATTGTTTCAAAATATAATTCGGTGTTCCAGACTTGGCTTTCTGTTTATGTCTTTGAAATGAATGACACTAGTCATACCTGTGTTAAATATTTTTTTGTCTTGATGGAAGCAGATAAACGCATGTGTTTTCACTTTTAAGTGTAGACCGATATCCTCTAAGCAAAACTAAGTCTGTTACCTTTGTGTTTGTGTTCTAAATATGGTCGTTAATTCTTGCCTTTTTGTCACAATGTAAGTCAGCAACTTCGATCAAAACACCCAATTTAGACTAAGAATATTCAATCAAATGTAACCCTGTGTATTCTCGTTTGATGAAATGGACTAACCCGGTGTATTAGTGTCATTTGATGAATTTAAACAACCCTGTGTGTGCTTATCGCACTATATCTGATCTGTGTTCAGAATACTTTGCATTCTATTTTCACACTTAAATGCTTTCATATTTTGTATGTACATGCTTAACTTGAATAGAAAATAGAAAATTCTAACAAAAACTAGCTGGAAACAATAAATTAACAGCGTGTTTTTATGCCTTCTTCTTTCAGTGTTATGATTGAAACTTGGAGAACAAATAAAGGTTGTGTACATAAATTTACATTTAACCTTTTAGAGATATTAGAATATTTAAAGTATACTTTTTGCTATGGAAAGGTACAATTTAACCATTAACAAAATCAGTTAAGTGATTGACAAGTCTTTAGATGAACAATTTAGATAATAAAATTTCCTATGAAATCAAAGACTACTGAATAAAAAAGAGAAATTTCCACAAAATGACATGGGAAGCTCCTATTACGACAAACATGCAATAATACTAAGGCACACAGATCAGTGATTAAGGTCGGTTAACATTCTTTTGTTCGTTCGTTCGCTCCCTCTCTCCGACCCATTTCACCCAATCCATCCCTCGCTCGCTCGCTAACTCACACATTTAAATGTTCATGCAAGACATGATGTTCAATCTAATAGCACAGAAAAATTTTTCATTTAAGTTTCCTTAAATTTAAGAATCTTTATGCTATCAACTTAAACACATGCAATTCTTTTCACAATGAAATTCATTCTGTCTTAAATGTTGAACTGTACATACTCAACAGCAATGTTATATTAGATTACTTTTTACCTCCTATAGCACAATATTTCTTGTAAGCATTATTCAGCTGTGGCGTTCTTGTTGTATCTTACAAGTGCGCAAAGATGTAGCTACGTAAGATACATCTCGAGTAATCCCTTACGTGAGGGTTGGATTCAGCCGGGCGAGATGACTCCCCGGCAAACGGACAGACATATAGTGATTTATGTAATTCAAACATAATGTTAATATAAGCTGTAATTCATGAGTTCGTTAAAGATAGCTACAAATGAACAGATCCGGTGGGAGACCACGTCGATACTGACCTAAATATCGCTTTTAATTTAATGATAACAAGGGGCGTTAAATGAAACTATTCAAGTTTCTATTTTGATTTATTCCTATAAACCATTGGACTTTATAATGTGTGATTACATTCTGGTATTTTCATTATTGTAAAATTTTAAAATAAAAGATATTTTACAACATTACTAAAATAAGGATGTTTAAAATTATCGAATTCAGAAGTTAAGTCTCCGCAAGTTACTTTCGTTTTACAGGCTGGTGAATATGACCAAACACGCTTTGTATAGCTTATTGGGCTTCGGTTTGTAAATTGAAAATAATGAAATGGAATATCTGTCAAACTTAATTTCACAAAATAATTACAGAATCTTAATTTTATTAATAGTATTGGTTCAGTGTAATAAGAAACCAAAATGATTGTCATGCTGATTTGACTCTTAAGGCTCTTGTATAAATGATTAGTGTGTTGGAGATAATTCACCAAGAAAACATACTTTTCTGTTCATATACGAACCTGTTGGTGCAAATGTGAGGTTGGCAAACATCCTGATTTAAACCCCAAAGCAGTAACCCCTCAGGTTATTATTTGTGGCGTCTTATAGGATTATATTTTAACCCATGCTCTATTTTCCTCTTCTTGTCTGCGTGGTAAGGCTTGATGTGGCAATTTCTCGCACATTATTTCTCTCTTTTTTCGAACCATATTTAAACACTGGGACAACCTATGATGTCAGATATCTTGGCGAATATGCTTTGAATATGTTTAAAGAATATCTTAAATGTTTACAATAATTCTTAAAATGTTGAAAAGATATTTCTAAAGCCCGATTCGGCTTGGCTTATGCGCTTGATCAGGCATTATCACCAGCCTGTTATACATAATCTCACGATTACAGGTGTAACAGAACGATAACTAAAGCGGAAAAATGGAAGTTCCCGGGAAGCGTCAGGAAGAGGCTTCTGGAGAGTGCTCGGACGACGAGATGTTTTGTCAACCCTGCAGGAGTGACAGTGACTGGGAGGCTGTAGCAGGATACTGCCAGAACTGTAGCGAGTTCCACTGTTCCAACTGCCTGAAAGTCCACCGGAAACAGTCTGCCACTAGAAACCATATTATACTTGATGGAGACGACATGCCTAAATTTCCCCTGACTCGTGATGAAATGGAGCCATGCTCTGAGATATGTAGACGGCACAAAAATGAAATAATCAAGTTTTATTGCTCAGCCCATGACATGGTTGGATGTGGTGACTGTATGGGTTTAGACCATATTAATTGCGACTTGCAAATGCAAGGCAAACCTTGGTACCCCCTCCGACATCAGAAACCCGGTTAATGCATAAATGTATATCCAATAAATTCATATTTATATCAAACATTTCATTTTTATCTCTAAAATAGAACCTTCAACATTTTTATCTCTAAAATAGAACCTTCAACTTTATTGTTGGAATACTTTTTTCATCTTCATTCCGTTTTACATTTCAGATTAAATTTCAATGTCTTAAATGGTTGAATGCACCGTGATAACTGGTTTAGTGTGTGTATTCAGTATATGGTAAATAAACGGTTACATCCGTAATTGATTTCACGCAGGTACAGGTCGGACATCCGTCTGTGCTGTTTTCTCCGATATCGTAACCTGACTTGCAGGTCAAAATACAGTGTAATATCGCAACACATTCACCAGGGGATGGTGTGCTTTGCTTGAAGACGTGCCGTGGTAAAAAAATAAATAAATTTAACTCAAGTAAGAAGTGCTGATGATTTTCATAATAAAGCTTTCTGTAACAAATATTATTGGCTTGTTTTATTTGGTTCCGCATGATTCGGATCCGTTTGCACCATTAAACCACTAAGAACAAACTAAATACCGGCAAAAAATTAGTGGCGCACCATGCGTTTTTAAGGAAATGAAATTCTTTGAACCGAGGTCGTAATGTTGAGAAGACAGTATAGGTTATGATGTAGTTCGAAATTTGGTCAAAACTTTGTTACAAAATCCCCTGAATTTATATACGAAAATGAGTTCGAAACGTGTTTTCCCACAATGTTGCAAACACTGAAAAGGTGAAACTTTCCATCAGTGAAACTAATTCTGATTACGAGACTATTATACATGGATATTACTTATGATGAACAGCCTTACTATAAGATCTTGGAGCTGAGCATGCCGATCCGATACATCCATCATCTAAAATAAAACGTTAACAAATGGAATAAAAATAATTGTTTTAATGACAAGCAAATGATTAGATGTTGTCTGTTCAAGAACATACAGTCTTGGTTACGGATAACAGTACGCACCTTTATGAATGTATATACAATGTGGTCATATGGTGTTGTCTATCTGAGTCACTCACATTCCACCATACGTTAGACGATCTCGTGGCATGACTCCATTGCCGTCAGAACCTTTGATTTAGAAGGGACCGAGCTGCTCGCTGAAATAAGCACATTTAATGACTAGAGTCAAACGGCTTTCCGTGGTAATTACCACACAATAGTAACTACATGTATGACCTTAATTTGCGATTTGATCCGCAGGTTTGTTCCATTTTATTATTTTAATGTGTTATGGCGTTCGCCGGTTTGTTCCATTTTATTATTTTTATGTGTTATGGCGTTCGCCCGAAACGGCAATTGTTTACTTGGGGCCGAAATTTACAGTAGCCTGAAAAATCCTCTAAACATTAAAGATTGAAGTCGAATATTTTAACTTAACTGCCTATATAACTACAATTTTAATTTCAGCCACATCGCCTTTGGCTACTAATATGAAAAAAAATATTGAAATTCTAAATCTATTATTTTAACTCACTTATTTGCTGGTGTATGATTGCAGGGACGCGTGTTACCTCCCACTGAAAGAAGACATACTCATGTAAGACAACCGTCTTCGCCTGTTTTAAATCCAAACGAGCACTTTTGTACACAAGAAAATAGGGCGGAACATTTTATTTTCTCTTCTAAAATAATCCTGTGCACCTCCACTTTATTTGTTGTCTAATAAAAATGAAAGAATAATTGTGTTAAATAAAGTCTTTGTAGATTCAAACAAGGACAATTCACAATGGTTTATTAATTAAATCAATAGTGCACAACTTGTTCAAAACTGCAACTGGATCTAAAGCAGCTGATTAGTTCAAACTGAAACTAGTGCTTTTGATTCGCTCTTACGAGGACGTTTAGTTTCCAGATGCTTACTTTTACACACAAAACATACGACATTGAATTACTTATTTTCGTTGTGTCAATTCCCGCTGGTAGGTTTCAGACCTTCGCACACCCTTATATCAAAACATACATCAATACCTTACAGGGATGATAACAGCTGAAAAAAAAACAGAAATAATAAAGGCGGATATTTACAGTTTTATGCTCCAAAATTACCCACACTATCAGATTTGTAAAACCATTTACATCATTACAAGACTAGCTATTCAAATTCAGTCATCCCGGGAAAATAATTCCGGCAAGGTATACTCGATTTACTGAAAGCGTATTACGGATTGGTTCCACGGTTACAAGCAGAAGTGTTTAACGTAGAGCTTAAGTTAAGAAATGCGTAGATTCAAATTATATCATTATTTCATTATTAAATACTGTTATTCTTGCTCACTATATTCTTCGAGTTCATTTCAAAGCGCAAATGAAATGCTACATCGGTGGAGTTAAATACTGTGCGGCGAGATTATGGGGTAAATCTGGTGTCTCACCGAGTGGTGAAACAGTACAATGTCACTGGTGACAAGGAATACGCCTATCGATCTGGTCGGTCATGTAACAGATGGGTAAGAGTTGCAAACACCAGTGTTCATCAAAGCAAAGGAAACATCAAATGCATAAAATCTTTAAAAAGGAAGTCAGTAACATCTCTTATATAAAATTACCACTCTTAAACTCAAATTTTCAGACACATGTCCTTTATCAAGAAATATAAATAAAGTTTTCATCATTTTTAGTCTAATAAAAAATCTATATTTTGCTTGATAAAGGACAATTGTCCAAAAGTTTAAATTTAAGAGTGTAAATTTAACATCTGCAGATAATAAGAAACCCTTTGCATTCATATAAAGTTTCTACAAGAAGTACCCTTCCAGTGATCATTCGATAAGGTGAGTTTCTATGTAATTATTATATAAATAAAGAATTTATATCGCATTTTTATTGCTTTATTGAAGTTTTATATAATATTAATGTCCTGTTCTGTTAAAGAATGTTGGATACAATTTATACACGCTCAGTACATACAGTGCAGCCATGTTTTGTAACAAGAAAAAAATAAATAAAAATGTCATAACCATGTTTTTATCAGTCCCTTCCAAAAACAAAGACAATTCAAAAACTATAAAAGATTTAAAATTAAAACAGCATTTGGTTAGCACGAAATCAGACCAACATAAGAACATTACATTACTTCCACCGTTAATATCACATATGCTAAAATGTGATTTCTACTTGTTAACTTTAAAGACTAATCGAAATTATGGAAAGAATGGTGAAGCCTGCAGTTACTATATTTAGTCGAAGCAGATTCGTTATATAGTTTTTATCGTTTCGGTGGGTTTTCTTCTATCGTACGCAGAGGGTTCAATTCAGCGCTGCATTCTTTGCGTCAATACAGTTCCATGTTTCATCTGTCATGATAATGTCGACATGTTGATGAATCTTTCAAGAATTTATGATGGTTTATAGGGAAATCTTATTTAAAAAGAACATAGAAGCTCGATTTGTTTCTTTTATCCATGTCATCGTGTTCTTGCTGATTTGACTCAAGGTGCTCTGGTCTCGGTAAGGTCATTGAGTACCCGCCCCTTTGGCTTTTCAATGCTATTAGCTTCTTATGTTTTATATGTTTGTGTGCTTTTGCATGCAACATTGTTGAGCTGATGGGTGGGTTGGAGTTATTTCACTAAGACAACTTGTGCTTGTTATGTGATATGAGAACCTGTTGGGACAGGTGTGAGGTTGGTACACCATAGAATCTGGTTTAAACCCCCAGTGGCAATTGTTTTGCCACTGAACGTTCCAAGGCGGAAACTCCTCTGGTTTTCACTTTCGTTAATTGTTTGTGTCGTCCATTTTGAAACGGATTCTTGTAATACCATGTTCTCTTTTCCTCTTTCCTTTTTGGCTGTGTGGGGAGGCTGTGTTTGCTGGATGTGGCTATATCTGATATGCAAAACGTTTAGTACATAACCGTTGAAACCAAGCTGCAGGTAAGCGCATTGTATATTAATAGGTCTGCAAGTGATAATGTGTTTAATTATGCAGAAAATTATCAAAACCTCGACAGTTCGTGCTTGGTTCACAATTTTTATAGCAACTTTCGCAGACCAAAATCTTGTGACATGCATTCCAGGTAAACTATAGGACTGTTCTGCATAATTGAGGTAGCAAAATGCAGGAAAAATTGGGCGCTGGAACATAAGGATATGATTGATTTTTTCTTTACTTTTAAAGAGAAACAAATCGAAAATACATACTGTCTCCATGGACACCGCCATCTTTTAGTGATTGGTACCAAAACATTGTACCACGTGATTTCTACCCTGTTTATTGAACGTGCTAGGTGACGTTTTTTATGTATATACAATTTCGCTGAATTTAATTTGAAGCCATTCAATGCGCAGTTGATAACAACTGTTTCAAATTATGAGAATCATGAAAGACCCTAGAGAGAAAAGAAACTTTGTATTAACCGCCGTCTACAGTAAATGTTGGCATAGCACTTCCATCTATCAAAACTAAATTTGACTTTTTCTTGAAATGAAATTGGAAGAGAATATATTTGATGATCAGATTCCAAATCAATATGTGGCTTAAGCACCTAATACTGAGTAAAACTTACAACTTCATAAGTAGTGTTCTTCTTAGAATGGAAACGGCTTCCGTGTCGTGTATATGTGGACATTGTCAAGAGAAGCCAGACATGAAATCATAGTTTGTCTGCCAGATTTATTTAAAAATAATTTGAAGATCATTTACTTAACAACGAACGCTTGATTTGTATTTTGTCGTTAGTCCTCCTATGCGACCTTGACTTTCTCAAGTTATTACTGAAATAGGAAAATAGAAAAACTTATAAAAAACGCAATAAAACTATGAATGCGGAAGTCGGTCAAAGATGTTTTTACACAACATTTCATAAATCAAATATCTGCCAAGAAATATGTCACTTATTTTATCTGATAATTTATTATCAGCAGAGTTCAAGGAAATCAAAACAAACAAACAAAATTCAAAAATGCAATTGAAACTAATACCTAGGCCTGACAAAGACTTTTATTTTATGCTTTTCAGTGAAATATAGAATTTTCATGGTGAAAAAAGATATTTTACTGTTTCCAAACATTAAAAGATTTGAAGCATTTATAGGAAATGATTTCTCAGCAGTTTATTTTTAATCTGGTTTGTTTAAAAATAAGCCGTCTAGATACAGGAAACGGCTTCTTTAACCGTTTAAGACCTTAAGAGGAATTCATTGTCTGAGGCCCTTACCCTATTCCTAACCCTAACACTTTCGCAACTAAATTTAGAAACAATAAATCCGAAAATGTTAATTACTGGGTTTAGGTTTAATGGTACAAAATTAAAATTATCCTTCAATCTTATTTTGGAAACAGTTTTGTTAAAAAGCTCATCAGAAATGAAATCAAATGGAGCTTAATTTTCGGACAACACATATTCAAACAATTTCCGTAAATTTTCAGTGCGATTCCTACATTTTATTTAAGAGTAAGAATGTTACAGTTTGTCTTACTCTTCACCTTAGATATCTAAGACATTATTTTGATTAATGTTGAGGTCTTAATTTTTTCCATAAATTCATTATTGATGCAAGTTCGAAATAATTCTTACTAGCATCAGATGAATCTTAAGTTGATTATCGTTGTATGTCAGTAAGGCATCCTGGTTTTTGTTCTGGAGTATTCTGTATCTGTTTGCTGTTATAATTGCTGTTGTTGTGGCTGTTTAGTTTTGGAGACAGTTTCATTTATATTGATCAAAAGCTTTTGTAGGCAATCATATATTTAAAGTGCAGAGTACTATTTAATACACAAGCTCCCAATATACAAACCATCAGCGTGCAAATGTTTTGATGACCTTCACCCTACACTGAAAACACTATTTTATTTTATAATTTCCTGTAAAAAATAGAACGATTTACGTACCTCGGCAATCTTGCTCTAAGCTCTACCTCAATCTACTATTTTTATATAATCGCTGGTATATAAGTGAAGACAAACTGTCTCAACCGTGTGTATTCTGTTCGCATTATTAGACGATAGCAAAAAATAATGAATAGACTGTCAGTATTGTGTATTCTGGCTGTTGTTGCTTTTCAGATATACTCTGGTAAGTTTTGTTCAATTTAATATCTACTTCTACTATTACTAAAACAACAACCACTATTTCTACTACTACTACTACTACTACTACTACTACTACTACTACTACTACTACTACTACTACTTCTACTACTACTACTTCTATTATTATTACTATTATTACTACTATTGATGCTGCTGCTGCAACTTCTACTGCTACTGCTACTACTTCTTGTACGATGACTACTGCATCTATTTGAACTTCTACTACTACTGTTATTAGTACTACTTCTTCTACTACTTTTAAATAATAATAAAAATAATAATAATAATAATAATAATAATAATAATAATATGTTCAATTTTTAAAACATTATTCTCTCATCATTTAATATTTATTGTTTTTAATTTCTTGCAGAGTCGTTTTTATTAGCCATAGATTCAATGGCAAGTTCTTCATTTCAAACACAGTATTTTCCAGATTTGTAGAATACTCGTATTTTAATCTTTTGTATGAAATGACCTTTACTTTAAAAAATTCAGTTACATCGGAGACCGTGGCGCCAGACTGTAAATGCATAGATGACTGTGGCACGATAAGTGGCTATCATGAATGTCCTGAAAAGTGCATACACTGCTGCTCAGGTGGCAAAAGATGCTGCTGTCCTAAAAATTTAGAATGTAAGTACAGATCTCTTATAATAATATATATTTTTAAATCTACCAGTAAACCGGTATGCGCAGAGAAAAGAGGACAGAATCAGATACAGCAAGGGTAGTTTAAACCTGTTTAAATTATGATAAAAAATATTTGTTTTTATGAAAAATTCATATCCACATGCAGAACATGATATCATACTTATACTGTTCTTGAATCTTTCAAATAAAAGTTCCATTTTTTGTTGAAATAAGACAAGTAAAACTATTTTGTTATAATTCTGATGTTTTGACTTGATTTAAGTTTAATACATTTTTGTGTGTCCCTAAATTATTATTATGAGGTGAGCTTCAAACGGTCACAGATGCATTATTACTGTATACATATGTCGCCCGTATAATGCCAATGAGATGATGCACCCGTGACTGTTATTTTTTTTATCACAGCGATTACCATTCAATAACTGTTAATATAGTTACCCTTTCAAAAGCCATTTTATAAAATCTTTATTTAATATTTTATTATTACTTTTACAGGCAAATATATACCGCAGTATGATTAACAAACAATTGCGGTTGACCAATAATACTTGACAACTTGATTTTCGAAGCAGCTGAATGGCAAAGAACAAAATACAACGCCCAGTTACATAAACGATATCATGTTTTATGTAAAGCATTCATCGCCCAAAAAAATGGAGTCAATTTTCGAGTGTTTTGTTTTGTTTCCAATATAATCTGATCCAACTGCATTTATTATGCATATATTCTTTATAAACAGAGCTGAACAAAAAAGTAATATATGCATATCAGGAATCGCCACACTCAAAAAAACACAGCCTCCCCACGCAGCGAAAAAAAGGGGAGGAAGAGAGAGAGAGAGAGAGAGCATGTTTTATATAAGTATGTCAATTCAAATAGGACGCCACAAACAATTAACGAAGAAGAGAACCTTTGGGGATACCGCATTGGAACGGTCAGTGGCAAAACTAGTCCTACCACGGACGTTATACAGATTTTTTTATTTTCAGGATGATCTATACTAACACAGGATATGGGTCCCATAGGATCCCCTTGTTTGAGTCACGCAGCGGGACTATGGCGAAATAAATTGCCACTGGGGGTTTAAACCAGGTTCTAGGGTGCACCAACCTCACACTTGCCCCAACAGGTTCTCGTATCACAAAACAAGTACAAGTTGTCTTGGTGAAATAACTCAAACCCACCCATTAGCTCAACAACGTTGCATGCAAAAGCACACAAACATATAAAACATAAGAAGCTAATGGCATTGCAAAGCCAAATGGTAGGTACTCAATGATCTCACCGAGACCAGAGCTCCTGGAGTAAAATCAGCAAGAACACGATGACACAAGTAACTTTTAAAAGTTAATACTTCCTTAATTGCCGTCTGTAGTCCTGTATTTGACAAAAATATCAAACTGTCTGTTTCGGCGAAACGGAGTTTAATAAAATCTGCACAAATAAATTATTTCAATTATCTTAATTGTACAAACGTTAAGGAAGATTAAACAGTCAAGAAAACTAGCTAGACCTAAAATTCTCTGCAATTCTTTTGACAACAAACCTCCACCCCCCCCACCCCCACACACACAAACATCGTTTTAAATCAGCATGTGAGTATAATTATACAATATGGTGTGTCTTTTACCAAACGTTTTGTGATGAAGAGATAAATCAACACATATATTCCTCTGTCGGATACAAACATTAGGACCATTGGTATTTTTAGTGAAATTTCCAAATTCATCATTTTGTGAAAACAATCGATTGTGATGGATAAAAAATCGTTCCTCTACTTCAATATGTCAATATTGTTTGTGCTGTGAGGCGGCTTTTAAAAGTCTCACTAGAGTTCCACTAGTGATAATATCACTAGTGGAACTCTAGTGAGACTTTTAGTTACGTACCAACTAGCTGAATCGTCAATAGTGCTCGATGTTATGTGACTATGCGATCTAGACATACGGGTTCAAATCCCAGTGTCGGTTTTCAATCATTTATAGATCAAATGTTCACAGTAGCACCGTGCAAATTAGTCGGTACTGTTATCATTTTATAATCAGTAACTATTGTCATATAATGACGATCACTGTTTACGGGTTCGATTCTCAGTGATATATGCATACTTGAACTACCCGTTTTAGGGCGATAAGGGTGGTATGTACTGTGTCTGTGACATGCATGGTTTGCTAAAGGCATTTGTATGGTTTTGGGGTAATCTCCAAAAAAAACAATTCATATCAAATAGTTTAAAAATGTATCGTTTAAAGCATTAATAAATACAAATGTTTACTGCACACAACACAAGCCATTCCCTTCCATCGTCATAAGGTAAACATGGGAGAGAACCACACACGGCTTTTAAAACGCAGAGACGTTTCCATTCAAGAAGTTGGCAATGACATTTAATTAGCGGGGTACCATATATACCCCGTAACTTTTATAGAACCACACATATAGGTATAATATCGAAGTAAGACCCGTAACTTACCACATTTCTTAGTATATATATACAACCCCTGATTAAGGTTTATTACAGAGACCCCATATCTGACGATATTTCTGTATATATATATATATATATATATATATATATATATATATATATATATATATATATATATATATATATATATATATATATATATATATATATATATATGAAGCTGTCTATATGTTTCCTGGTATCGTAAATTAATTTAATTTCAGATTGTGAGTGGTTTTTTTTAAACCTTATCAAGAGTGAAGACACAGCTTAGAAGCAGGCTTATCAATTCAACATAAAATTCATTGTTAATGATATCCATGGAAGGTCCTGATGTACTGAAGTTTGATTATAATAAGGCAGTTAGCACTTGTATAATCCTAATTCTGTCAGTTGTAATGAAACACTGAGTTTGATATGAGCGAGATTTCTTGGACAATGAAGGTGAAAAACTTACTATACAGAGTATATAGTTGACATTGTAACTTTATGAGATCAGATCAGTTACGTAATTAAAACACATGTTGACATACTGTTTACCTATTGTTTCACATTATTTATGTTTTTTAACTTTGTACCTTTCTTGGCTCTAAAGAGATAAAAAAAAACATCTATTTACTATATACAGTTGTTGCAGTAAACTTTGGTACAAATATAAAACTTTATAAAATGATAGTTAAAAAATAAAGTTTCGCGAGCTAAAATCCACGAACAGTCCAGCGACAACCCTTCCAAAAATCCTGGGGAGACCGTTAGTAAGTTGGCGAATATTTTTGTTAATGCATTGTTGCGATCGACGTAGAAATTAAGATTGTAACTGTTCCAGTCTCTTAAGGTACGTGAGCCTTGTGCATTTCATTGTTGACACTACTCAGTTGTGGCAGAGCCTGATCATCATTATTCTAGCACAATTTAACCACTTATCATACGCTCCTGCATCAAAAAGACCCCCAACCTAAGATTAAGATGAAAAAAGTGGAAAACCTAATTTCCTTGCATCAAAATGCAAGTACCTGCATCTATTGAAATCCCTGAATATACTGAAATATTTGCTTATGTTGATGATAGTAACTGTCACAAAGTTTAACGAAAAAATCACACATAGTTTCATTTGTTTAAAGTAATGATATCTGTGCAGGGCAAGTTCGATTCAACCAGCGCGCCAGTCTTTCAGCGCTTGGATTGATATATATTGTCCGTAAATTTCTGAGTTCTGATGCAAACGATTGTTCTCCTTGTATTTGGTAATAAGAGCAATGATTTAAATGAACTCATTGTTAATACATACTAAGACAGAAACATTGCGTCACTAAACTGTAGATGCCAATAAGTATTTTTACTAACATTCATTTTTGGCCAGTTTGAGTCATTTGCAATGTTTGACCACCCTACCACTTTATTTAAATTTCTTGTTGTAGAGTTACAAGCACTGCAATCACAGAAAACGACAAAATAATCCAACACAATACACAATTAAACATGTATACAAAAAATAGACGAACACTTTTGGAATAAATGAATATTAATTAATATATATTTTATTCAATTTATGCATATTATTTGCAACAAGGATTACTCGTTTCCTGTTTCCTTGGATTGAGATATTTTCTACTTTTTGATTTTTTTCTGTGTTAAGGCTATGTTTTACGCGACTGTGTAGATTTTCCTTATCTGCATACTTCGTGTTATTAAATATACAGGTGGAAGATCATACCTTGGTATCCCCCTCCGACATCAGAAACCATGTTAATGAATACATGTGCATTCAATTGATTCATATTAATATGAAACATTGTATTTTTATCTCTTAAATAGAACCTTCAACTTTAATTGTTAGAATAGTTTTGTTCATCTTTATTCTGTAATACATTGTACATTAAATTTCAATATCTTAAATGGTTAAATTCACCGTGATAACTTGTAAAGCGTGTGTAATCCGTATGTGACAAATTAAATTTTTTTTCCGGATAAATTGATAATAATCTCTAGAAAAAGTTTATTCCACGCATATACACGTCGGACATCCGTCTGCGCTGTATTCTCCGATATCGTAACCTGACTTGCAGGTCAAAACACAGTGTAAAATCGCAACACATTCACCGGGGGATGGTGTGCTTTGCTTGAAGACTTGCGCTGAAAGAAAATTGAAAGTTAACTCAAGTAAAAATGCTGATCATTTTCATAACACAGCTTTCTGTCACAAATAGTATAGGCTTAGTATTTGCTTTCGCATGATCCCGATCCGTTTACACCATTATGCCACTAACAACAAGCTTAACGACAACAGTATAGTGGCGCTCTATGATGTTTCAAGGAAATGAAATTCTTTGAACTGCCGTCATAATATTGGGAAGACAACATATGTAACGAGACAGTTCGAAATTTGGTCAAAACTTTATTACAAAAATTTCTTCAATTTTATATGAAAATGATTGTTAAACGTAGGTTCCCCGATAATGTTGTAAACATTGAAAAGTGGAATTTTCGAACCAATTCTGATTACGACACTATTATACATGGATATGACTTGAGATAACAGCATTACCATGAGACCCAGGAGCTGAGCATGCCGGTCCGATACATCCATCATCTAAAGAAAGCGTAAAAAAATATAACAAAAATATATGTTCCGATTGTTTGATGTACAAAAAATCATGACGAGAAAATGCTTAAACAGGCGCGTAGGAGCGATTTGAACATTGGAGCCGCGGATGAGATGATTTTAGCTGCATTATATTATCACTGATATGTCAATATAATATTAAGTTTCTTATTTTATAAAACAATTATATGTAGTAATTGGTTTATATAAAACATTTAAGTCATCATTTTCGGGAACTGAAATACTGCAATCAACAATAAGAGCACGGTTCGGGAAATAGACGTCTATTCTTTCAATAATGCATAGATCTTTATATGCAAAAGAAATAATTGTAAAAAGAACGTATAACAAAAGATGCACCAGTAATAGTGGTATATTCATATATACTGAATATTCCTTCGGAAATGATGTTAATTTTTTGTAATAAAATATTATACAATTTTGAGCGCTTTCTTGAACTTTGTTTCGCGCTACTTATTTGATACATTTAACTGGGATTAGCTCCTTACTTAACTGTTGGTTTGGTTAAAACTTATTTATTTTACATCGAAAATTGTGAAACAAGTTATTCCAACTTATATTAATCACGCTCGATGACTGCTTCCTGGGTTTCCAACCAGTACTCGCGCCGAATGAGGATTGAGAAAACTGCAGACGAACCTCATCCCTGATGGGACTCGAACCCGCAGTCTTCGGATCCGGAGTCCGACGCTCAACCCCTAGACCACTGATCTTCCTTAACTGATAACTGTTGGTTTAACAACCTGAGGCAATCCCGCGACACATTTTCCTTGACGTTCACACTTGATTGTGTATTAGCTAAGCCAATATCGATTTCTAGATAAAAACGACATTCTTCTGGCACGATTTTACTGTTTATAGCATTGGATAATCGCCCAAGAACCCTAGTTTGAAGTCTTGGCCGCTTTGGCCGCGACTTGCCAAAATATTTGGGCCGCGGCTCCTGCTTCTACGATCATGTTATAAGATGTTACGTGTTCAAAAACATACCGTCTTGATTACGGATAAACAGTACGCACCTTTATGAATGCATATACAATGCGGACATATGGTGTTGTCTATCTGAGTCAGGTTATATGTCCCCTCACATTCCACCATACATTTGACAGTCTCGGGACATGATTCAATGGCAGATTGGGACGGGATCGAGCCGCTCACTGAAATTAGCACGATAAATGACTAGAGCCAAACGGTTGTCTGCAGTAATTACAACACAACAGTTGTACGTGTATGACCTTACGACAGGTTTGTTTTACTTTATTATTATATAACGTGTGTAATGGCGTTCGCTTTAGCCCGAAACGGCACTTGTTTACTGGGGTCGATATTAACAGTAGCTTGAAAAAAACACTCTTAACAATAAAGATTGAGACGATTTTGTTTTATTAAACTGCGTATCTAACTACAATTTTAATTCAGCCTCAACACCTTTGGCTATTAATTTTCATTAAAATTCTAAATCTCTATTACATTAACTCACTTATTTGCTGATGTATGATTGTAGGCGCATGCGTCGCTTGCACAATATCAGGATAACTATCGGGTTTATGAATCACTAGTTTTGGACGGGTTAAATCAGTCCCAGATGATACTGGGCCTTGTAAAACTGAAAAAGAACATTACAATTGTGTTTGATTATGCATTTTGTAATATTCTTAACTTCGTTTTTAATTCAAATGAAACTTGACATTGAGTCCGTTTTTAAGACTTTTTCTGTACAAAAAGACATAGAAGAAATATTGGTTTAAGTTAATTTGTAAAAAATAACTTATAAGGGATTTTTGAAAGACCATGAACACGACAAATATGATAATATTGCAGGCTCGGATTGAATGAGCCTGTTTATGGGCAGTAATTGAAATGCATATTACTGCCTACGCCTCGAGTTTAGCGCAAATCAGTATTTACACTAATAAACCGTACAATTTTGATCCATCCCAAACGATGGTGTGCATATGGCGGGGAACATGGAACCATCAATGCGGTATTTCCAGATTAATACCATTCCATGTTATGCTGCGTATGTCCCCAGATAAAAGTAAGGGTTTTCGAGACAACGATGGGAGGAACTAAACGGAATAGAATTTCGGCATTGGATCTGAGAATATAAATCCTGCATATCACAGACAACACCAAAGGCAAAATTTAAACTGGCCGAAATATTCAAACAAAAGAAATTTTAAAATTTCTATTAACATTTGATTAACATTGTACACATGATTCGTGCTCAAAGATCTTCAAAAAACGATAAAAACACTGATTTAATGTACGGGGAGACTTTTTACAGCCGCCACACCGCACAAACAACGCTTCTGTGATACTAAAATAGATGAAAAGGGAACATTAAAAGCCACCCATCACGACAACTATGAAAAAAATGCAGGCTTGGTTTGATTGAGCCTGTTTATGTGCAGTTATGGAAATACATGTTACATAAAGTGTCTTTGTATGATTATTGTTTCTTCTTGTGTTGTTCTCTAACTGTTGAAATGATTCAACGTATCGTGGTATCGAGTTATTACCCCATGTCTTACCAGGTATCTGTGCACCCACCACCACAGGTGCCAATGTTGCTGAAGGTCCAGACTGTGACATGTGATGATTGTTATCTATTGCTGAGAAAAACACGTTTCCAGTGTGACCTGAAGCAAAATATTATTCTTCATGTGTTTATTGTTTGTGAAATGCTTATACGACTTAAGACATGTTGCAGGTTATTCATTTAAATGTTTTTGTTATAAGTAATAGATTACGTTTTTAAGCATGTAGGACTTCATTATTATATATAAATAATTAAATTATTGTTGAATGTTTAAAGCTAGTGGGTTAGTTATACGGGTTGACTAGGGTGCATTGTGAGTTTAAACTAGAATGGTGACAAGCATGTATTGATTTTGTTATGTAGTTAAGGTTCACAATATACATATTTCTGAACAACCCATTGAACTATTTTTCAAAACATTTATATATCTGTATGATTAAAAGCCTTTAAGGTCAGCGCCATGTTGATTTCATGTATTGATTGCGAGTCTAAAGTTCATTTCTGTAGTACTTTAACAAATTCAAAGGTTACAAATCTCAATATTGTATAAAAACTTACTCAGCTCCTCTATGGAGGGACACGAAGGTCCAAGACAGCCGATTCCAGAGGGAGCCACTATACCAGGAAGGGGCATCTGAGTTATAATAGATGCCATCATCTGAGTCATTTTCCCTAAAGATATATATCAATTTAACATGTTTAGAAGTATCCGCTCATAGAATTGGAAGCAAAATAGAAAATGGGTGAAAATGTAAACATAAAAAAAAACATGTATATCCGTAGTAAAATGTGAACTTGCCCAACATATTTTTGATTTCTCACTGCAATGATGTCATCAGTAATGTAATTTAAAGTCGATAACAAGTCTTTATAAATATAATCCGTTAAGTATTTATAAGTGACAAAAGGGACGGGCGAAACAGGAAAAAGCGATCTTAATGTATCGCCTTTTTTTTCAATACGGGCGACACGAAAGCGGTCTGCCCTGTCGCATGGTGTTAGCAGTGACGAATATGCAAGAGTTTGTCGGAAACAGATAGCGGATGAAAAGAAGTCGCTTTCTTAAAATGAAAAAAAGATGGAGAAATGTTACCCATTCTGATCAAACGTGTCATCCTTATTTCTCAACATGTACTATTTATTAAATTAATATTGTAGGATAGTGCGATGCACTGTAGTATTAACAAACAGTATTTGACTTTAAAACTTGATAAACTGTATTAACTTTTACTATAAAACTTTTGAAGGTATCAGAATTCATTGATTAAACAGGGTGCCACAAAAAGAAAACCTTAATGATGCGAGAAGGTCTTTCTTGATGTCATACTTGTCAATTATATTACCCACATACCTACTG